>WNWK01003028.1:40000-183337 GCA_009830355.1 Cherax destructor
AAAAGAATTATGAAGAGTGGAAATTTCTGCTTCAAGAAACTGAGGATCACAGATGCGGAGAGCACGGAGAAAGAGGGAGATAAGAACACTCTTCTTGACAGAGGAGGCATGATAAGAGAAGTAATGAATGTACATGCCACTGTGCATAGGCTTGCGGTACACGGAGAAGGCAAAACCTGTAACTGAACGGTGGACATGAACATCAAGGAAAGGAAGCAAAGAATTAGATTCCCAATCAGCTTTAAACTTAATGGAAGGGGCAAGATTATTAAGAGCATCAAGAAAGGTTGGAAGAGACTTAAGTCATGAGGCCAAAGAGCAAAGATGTCATCTACATAGCGGAGCCAGAGTGAAGGACGTACATCAATAGTGGGAAGAAGAACAGTCTCGAAGTATTCCATATAAAGATTAGCAAGAACAGGAGATAGAGGAGAGCCCATAGCGACACCAAAGGTTTGAGAATAATATTTACCTTGAAAGGAAAAGGAGTTAGAGTCCACGCAAAGTCGGATAAGATCAAGAAAGACATCAGTAGGTATAGGGAGATGAAGTAACCCTTCATTGGCCTTCTCTCCGAGAAAATTAAGGACATCATCCAGAGGGACATTAGTGAAGAGGGACTCGACATCAAGACTAAGCATCTTACAGGTCGGGAGAGAGCGAACACGTTCGATGAAGTCTTGAGAGTGACGAAGGTGGGCAGGAGAAAAAGTACCAAGAAAAGGAGTGAGGGTTTTGGCTAGCCAGGACGCAAGAGAATAAGAGACAGAACCTCTAGAAGATATGATGGGACGTAGAGGAATATCAGGTTTGTGAGTTTTGGGAAGGCCATAGAAATAGGGCAGAGAGGGACAGTCGTCGTAAGCTCCTCTCTTTTATATGTGCGGGTTGTGTGTGTATGTACCACAAACATTTGTCCAAGGCACTTGTCACAAGGCACTTGTCACAAGGCACTTGTCACAAGGCACTTGTCACAAGGCCCTTGGCTTATTGTTTGTATGTGTGTGTGTACTCACCTAGTTGTGGTTGCAGGGGTCGATTCACAGCTCCTGGCTCCTCTGTGTGTGTGTGTGTGTGCGTGTGTGTGTGTGTGTGTGTGTGTGTGTGTGTGTGTCTGCGTGTGTGTATGTGTGAGATTTGGGTGGAGTGCCTGGCTTGGCTGGGATACCTGGCCTGACCGGAGTAGCCGGCCTGGCTGGCTTAATGCTTATTGACAGACTATAACGCTGTGCATTGTACCGCCAGACAATGCAATTTACTATGGTCACATTTGCATAATGGCGGACGCGCTACGTAACTTTATCTGTTTGAATAAATATCCAAGCATCTGCACACACACGAAGAGGCGGGGCCAGGAGATGTGACTCGACTCCTGCAACCACAGATTGGTGAGTACACACACAAACACAACCATACATAGCTTTAAGACGAGGTATGATAAAGCACATGGAGCAGGGAGAGAGAGGACCTACTAGCGATCAGTGAAGAGGCGGGGCCAGGAGCTGAGTCTCGACCCCTGCAACCACAAACATGTAAGTACACACACACACACACACACACACACACACACACACACACACACACACACACACACACACACACACACACACACACACACACACACACTAGTGCAGTCTTAATCCTCCCAAAGAGTGTAAAACGGATCTACTACCTCACATTTTTGACCTGTGTTTATAACATTCCTGGTAAAGAATATAACAATCGTTACATTGAAGAAGAAAAAGAATTAGAACCTCCTCTCGTGGATTAAGTAACATTAACACAGCATCAGAACAAGTCAGCTTCCCACTGCTCAGTTCCCACTGTTTTGGGTTTGAATATTCTTGTTAATATGTGAAGAATAACAATTAGTTTTCTCCAAATTGCATCAGTATTGTTTCAGATGGTGATAACTACAAGACATAAACATCTTTACACAAATAACCCGACTAGTGAATAGTCCAAATCAGACCGAAACGTCGTCATAATGGTCAAAGTCGGACCGAAATGTCGTAAAAAAAATTTCAATCTTCTAAGTATGTCTTATTTGTATATTGTTCCAGTCACGGCATTGTGCCTTATTATTTTCAAAGTTATCTTAATTACGCATCGAACATCTCAGTCACGTATGTTATAAATTTTGAGGAATTCACAATAATAAAGTTTAGATTTTTATGGTTTACATAAACCAGTGTCAATTTTATTAACATTTGTGCATCAATTTGAAAAAAAAATGTTGACTTCTTCTCAAAGTCTCGTTTTAGTCGTACTCTGGGTCAAGCAATTGCTAATTTAAACCACAAACACAAAGGAGAAGTCACCCATCGTCTCTGAAAGACTCAAAGGCAATGTAAACATGCAGGCTGGGCATTTCTAATGCCTCATAGACGAGTTATTAATTTTTTTTCATTTTCATGCCTTGCAGAGGCCGTTTAGAAGAAAATCAATTTACATTTTTCACGGTGAGGATTGTTTACACGTATTATCTTTCTTCTGTGTAAGGGAAATATTCTTAATCTTTCTTCCGTTTTCTCCCATCGATTCCAGATGTTCTGCCAATGATGGTTCTTACGATGCGGCGTAAGATGAAGATGGAGAGGAGAAGAGCCAAGAGGAGGAAGAAGAGCAGGTCAAGCATCAGGAACTGTACCCAGGAGGAGAGTGCTGCTGGGGTCCTGAGGTGAGGAGCTCCACCATGACGGATCACATACTCCGTCCAGAACACTGCCACCTCCCTGGGGGGCAGCATCTGGTCTCGCATCCTTCCTGATATCTTCACCACTTCTTCCATGTACCTGGCCATCAACACATGTGAAAATAATTTAAGAGTTATTGCCGAGGAAGGACGTAGTACATTTCCATCGCACATTATGGACAAGACACGCGTCCAACACCCGGGTACCTCCATCGTGAACTCTTTTCACTAACCATTTCAATACAGAGATGACATAGCGGAGGCAGTGGAAGGTAATGATAACTTATTACAAGAAAACACTGAGTTAGTTACAGTGCTTAGTATCTACATGCCAGCTTTGTATCTTGCTTGATTAACTTGAGAATGTAATGATAACAATCAGTAGGTTTATCATTAACAAGAACAGTGATTATTTCAGTAATTTAAATAACAAATTAAGCATTATGGTGCATGGTAATAGATAATTACATGTTATCCAAAATATTTTTTTGGTCAACTATTAAATGTACTTCTTATTAAAATATTTTGTTTTGGATTACAGAAATTCTTTGACAAAGCACATTTGAGAAGTAAAAGTAACAGTGATATAGGAAAGTCCTGCTAATTTCACTGTTTAAATTCCAGTGAAATTTCCTCCCGTTTTAGGTGAAGTAAAAACTGGGTAGTCTGGACTATCTGCTTTGAATGGACAATTAAATGTATAAATCTCAGATGTATGAATGCATAATACAGTGATGTGCAATTTACTCTCTCTGTAAAAGTACGACTAACCTGGGATTACTAATAAGATCATCAAGAGCGTTGAGAAGAGCGTCAGCAGTGAGCTCATCCCAGGACAGCGTGAGACCCAGGCCAGCCTCCTCGATGAAGAGAGCGTTCTTAGGTTGGTCGCTGAAGAGGGGGAAGGCGAGGAGGGGCGTAGCGTGGTAGATGGACTCCTGTAAGCTCAGCAGACCACCGTGTGTGATAAACACCTTCACGTTCTTGTGGGCTGCAATACAAGTAAACAGAACCGTGGCATCACAGTTATAGAGAAGGGCTGCGGCCTTCACGTTCTCAAAACACTTTAGAAACTTGAATTCTATGACAAAAACTTAAGTTTAAGACATTCATTTTTAATTTGTAGTAATTATATATTGGTGAATGTGTGTTGAAATAATTTATGATGAAAAGAAGAGACTGCTACAGAGAAGCTCATCTTCTATGGTTTTCTGGGAAGACAGACTCTATTATTATCTAGGGGAAAAAATGGCAAAGCGGTAAATTTCTTTTCGACATCCACCAGGTAAAAGCAACAGCTGTTAAATTTGTGGAAAAGCGATAAATACGTAAGGGTCATACAGTTCCTAGGAATGGGAGGAAAGGTAACTTTTTTCAGGTCAAGATTGTTTCACTAGTTGTCATGGCAACCTCATGGAAACCTGTGAGGTTTTCTTTGATATAAGTTGCCTTCGTAGATTAATTGAGGTGATAATCATACCCTTACAAATTTCCTTTACACTCATTCTTCTGGATGAAAATGAACGAAAATCAACAGGACACTCTAGAAACGTAGAGACTCTCAGTAAGGTCTTCCCTGCTGACAACCCCTGAGCAAGCTTATCCCTGACCTTTGGTCTGGGAGCCCGGAGCCACAGGCGGGTCGACATTGCCTCTGCTTCCTTGTGAGAGATCATAGGTTCGAATCTATGATCTGAATGACAGATCTGAAGCCAAAAGTCAACGTTAACAGTCATATTGTTCTCCACGTTAAATGCCATTAATATTAGAAGCAAAATATTAAAAAAAACGACTATGGAAATTTTCCTATTTGTGGTATTTGCCTCACAAAATTAGCTTCCTCGATCAGTGTTATGCAAGCTAGTGCCTAATAAATTATAAAATAATGTGTTTATAGTGTGAATATAATTGTATATAAAATAAGCGAGTGTGTCAGTGGGAGGGAGAGTGCCAGTGTGATTGAGAGTGCCAGTGTGAGGGAGAGTGTCAGTGTGAGGGAGAGTGTCAGTGTGAGGGAGAGTACCAGTGTGATTGAGAGTGCCAGTGTGAGGGAGAGTGTCAGTGTGAGGGAGAGTGTCAGTTTGAGGGAGAGTGTCAGTGTGAGGGAGAGTGCCAGTGTATGGGAAAGTGCCAGTGTGTGGGAGAGTGCTAGTGTGAGGGAGAGTGCCAGTGTGTGGGAGAGTGCCAGTGTGAGGGAGAATGCCAGTGTGAGGGAGAATGCCAGTGTGAGGGAGAGTGCCTGTGTAAAAAAGTGCATGTTTTAGAGTGACGTCATTAGCGTCATCAGACGAGAGAGACAAGTAGCTGGGCGTGGGACACAACGCACGGAAAGTAGCGTGGGGGGGACAGCCCACGGAAAGTAACGTGTGGGACACAGCGCACGGAAAGTAGCATGGGGGACACAGCGCACGGAAAGTAGCGCGGGGGACACAGCGCACGGAAAGTAGCATGGGGGACACAGCGCACGGAAAGTAGCATGGGGGACACATCGCACGGAAAGTAGCATGGGGGACACAGCGCACGGAAAGTAGCATGGGGGACACAGCGCACGGGAAGTAGCATGGGGGACACAGCGCACGGAAAGTAGCATGGGGGACATAGCGCACGGAAAGTAGCATGGGGGACAGCGCACGGAAAGTAGCATGGGGGACAGCGCACGGAAAGTAGCATGGGGACAGCGCACGGAAAGTAGCATGGGGGACAGCGCACGGAAAGTAGCATGGGGACACAGCGCACGGAAAGTAGCATGGGGACAGCGCACGGAAAGTAGCATGGGGACACAGCGCACGGAAAGTAGCATGGGGACACAGCGCACGGAAAGTAGCATGGGGACAAGCGCACGGAAAGTAGCATGGGGGACACAGCGCACGGAAAGTAGATGGGACAGCACGGAAAGTAGCGGGGACACAGCGCACGGAAAGTAGCATGGGGACACAGCGCACGAAGTACATGGGACAGCGCAGAAGTAGCATGGGGACACAGCGCACGGAAAGTAGCATGGGGACACAGCGCACGGAAAGTAGCATGGGGGACAGCGCACGGAAAGTAGCATGGGGGACAGCGCACGGAAAGTAGCATGGGGAAAAGCGCACGGAAAGTAGCATGGGGGACAGCGCACGGAAAGTAGCATGGGGGACAGCGCACGGAAAGTAGCATGGGGGACAGCGCACGGAAAGTAGCATAATCATTTCTGTGGTTTTGGTGAAGCTTAGATCGTAGGTTGTTTTCGTTTTCTGCTCAAGTGGGCTCCTGGAGGTGCCTGGCTCTTGGAGTGCTCTGGCTCTTGAGGTGCCTGGCTTGGAGGTGTGGTCGTTTGTGCCTGGCTCTTGGAGGTGCCTGGCTCTCTGGAGGTGCCTGGCTCTTGGAGGTGCCTGGCTCTTGGAGGTGCCTGGCTCTTGGAGGTGCCTGGCTCTTGGAGGTGCCTGGCTCTTGGAGGTGCCTGGCTCTTGGAGGTGCCTGGCTCTTGGAGGTGCCTGGCTTCTTTTGCGTTTTGTTTGTGATCTTTGTGAGACGTGGCGAGTACTACAAAAGTAATAGCATTTTTAGCAGCAGGCTGGAAGCCGTCGGAGGGAAGGGTTATGGCGGCCTATGACCCCATGTGGGTTTATCGCTTGGTTTTTATTGTAATAATATGGCACAATTTAAAAAAATACTAGTTAAGGTTGCTAGTGTATTAATTATATTGTCTGGTTTATGTTGCATATAATACTTATGTTGCATATAATACTTATGTTGCATATAATACTTTGTGAGTATATCTGTCCTTCCTGAAAATCTAACTTAAGGTGTTGACTCCCTGTTTAGTGTTTTGTTAGACCACGAGTGTGTAACCCCAGGGGCGGTTTATTTTTAATTATTTTTATATTTACCACTAGACTAGTATTTTACCCCTAGGGTCTTCCATAATTTCGTGACAGTCGGGAGCCTGAAAATAATTAATCTACATATGTAGTGGCCACTATAAGTCAGTTTAACTTATTACAAGGGTATCTCGCAGCACAGATTCTGACGCTCAGAGGCTGGGGTCCAATTGCTGGTTCAGTAGTTCCCAAGTCGCATTTGCACTACTAGATAGTTTTACTAGATATTAATTTTGCTGGGCAATGGTGGTGGATTCACGAAATCGTAATGACACGATTGCAAACAAACCACACCACGGATAGAACCCGCGGTCAAAGAGTCTGGAGTTTTATGACTCTGACCGCGGGTGCTATCCCAGCCCGTGGTATGGTTTAATGGTGGTGGATTTCGTAAGTGTCGACACACACACACACACACTGTCTCACTTCGAACACCGTGGAGCGCCGACCTGCCCTCCTGTAGTTAACAACCACAACAATGGCCATGTCCACCAGCTTCCTCCAGTCCCACCAATCTGCGTAAATTAATATCGCTCCCAAAGGCAACGATATGATAAAGTATTCTCCAATAATTTGGTTATTCAATTAATTATTATATAAGCCTTCCTGAAGTGATGACAAAGCTCAAATCCCCCGTTGAAGTGAAGGTGTTTACGTTTTCACTTAAACTGGCGTCCCCTGGATAGAGAACAGTGTTTTCACATACAATATTAGAATTATTTACTAAATACTCGATATTAGAGACTCGCTGAAAGAAAGGACCGATGGTGGTTGGACTGATTACATCATCACCACCACTACTGCTGTCTACAATCCATTCGTCTCTGTATCTGACTGAAGAAGCCTACTGTGTGGGCGAAACGTTTTCATAAATAAAGATACCCAACTGTTGCACATGTGTCTTACTCATCAGTATTATGTACCATTTATTATGTACCATTTTTAATATAGGTTTGGCTAAGTTGAAAATAACTAATTATAACATCCCACAAAGAAAAAATAATTAGAGACAATGAAAAGTTCTGCGCGAACTGAGAGCAGAGAACCACCCAGCACAGCAGATATAACTACGTCAGATTTTCACTGTTTAAGGGGCCTTCTATACCCACTTGACTGTCTTTACAATGAAATCATACCCGCTATTAAGAGGACGAGTTGCAGATATGTGCTGACGTAGGCAAGTTTTCCCCACAACCTTCATCAAGGAAGTTAATAGACAGGAGTGTGTAAATGTGTGTGTGTGTGTGTGTGTGTGTGTCTTGTATGGAGCGGTCCAGTTCGACGCTTGGTAAATACTTGGTAAATACTTTCCAAGACCCTAATAATAATGAGTGAGTGGGAACTGCGGTATCTGGGCTCCCCTTCGAGTGGGGGAGATTACATGGAGTACATGAGAAAGTCAAGAAGCAAGAGAGCCCATGGTTATTTGTTTGGAAAGACAAACTGTAATCTAGGTGCCTCTATTTCCGTTTAGTCTCCTAGATAGGTGATATTAGGACTATAAATTCGAATACAAATTAGGCTCACCTAGAATGTCCTGCTGGGGAAGCCACTTGCTGATCTTCACATTGTCAGGCAAGCCGTGCAGTTCGTCCTCGAACTTCCAGAGGACGCGCTGCGACACCCGGCTGAACGCCTTGACGAAGAGCTCGATGTAGCGAACAGGCAGCGTCGAGGCCGTGAAGACGGAGCCCAGACTGAAGTAAATGACTCCATCTGGCCCGGCTCCTGTTATCCAAGATTCCAGTTCCTGCAACACGGATCTGTGTTATGCATAGAGACGCGCTGTACCCACAAGTGTCAGTGTAGCCCCTGGGGGACGTTATTTACGATTGTTACATTATGAAAAAATACTAATATATGATCCAGAGAAGTATTAACAAGTTACTCAAAATATTGGCTATGTTACGAAGCTTTATTTAGATTTTTTGAGACAGTGTAGGCAAAATAATTGGACGGCTGATGGCTGCCTCACTGACCTGAGGGAGAGGGTTGCCTGCACGACAGTGCATGGCACCCACTTCCACTTGTGAGGGCAGGAGGGGCAGGACGGGACCCATGGAGAAGTGAGTGTTGAGGAGAGTAAGACTTGAGTTCTTCTCGAGTTCTAGCAACGACGGCAACTCCGGGAACATAGAAGAGATCTGGGGAAGCACACGCACGCACGCACGCACGCACGCACGCAGACACACACACACACACACACACACACACACACACACACACACACACACACACACACACACACACACACACACGAGGTCATCTGCTGTAAGAATCGTCGAACATATGAATAACTTTATTAGTTAAAGATTGATGAGAAAACATTTAGGACATTGTATTATGGAAACGTATCGGTCTTATGACATCGTTCATCCCATACACGGGACTCGGACCTAAACGTTTTGTTAATAAAATGTTCCGTTTGCTCACGTATCTATAACCACGAATTGTCGATATTTATATACCAGGTTGACAAACTTTTGTGGCTATTGTACAACTAACCCAGAACTACTGAGGCCTGGCTGGATTGTGTCGTTAATGACCCTCGTGTAGTTGACACGCATTAAAATAAGAACATGTCGTTGATGTTAGTGTTTAGGTAAACATTATCCTTGAAGGATTACATGAACCTGACAGCCGATAGGCCAGAGACCTAAAAAAAAAAAAGTATGTATATATGCTAGCTGGCTCAGTAATGCAATTTCTTGCTGCAGGTGACAGTAACATACCTCTTTCTGCACGAGGGGAATGACAGTCCAGTATCTCCAGTTGATATCCGTGTGTATCTGTCGGATTAAGTTTGAGAATCGACGCCACGCTAATACTAGGAAGTGCGAATCAAATTTGACAAAATGAGTCGGGTTGAGGACGTTGCCCATGACTGCACTTTGACTCGGCTCTATCTCTCGAGCTGACAGTGTCATGAAGGTAACCTCGTACGTGAAGGGATAAACTATCTGTGGGAGGAGGAGGAGAAGGACACGGAGGTTAATGTGACTGCATCAAGTATAGCTGGTGGGGTTATAGCTGGTGGGGTTATAGTTGCTGGGGTTATAGCTGCTGGGGTTATAGCTGCTGGGGTTAGTAGAAAATGTTCCTCTTGTTTTGTTGACGGAGAAATATGCAGGAAATCATTTGATAAGCTTAAGTCATATAGTAAATAATTTCTTCAATAGAGAGTAAACGAGAAATAAGAGTCAAAATAAGAGTCACAATGCAGTTAAATTCTCAGCGACGTTTCGGTTTGCGTTAGACCATTATCATGTTGCCATTAGATAACGTACAGGATGCGCCGAAAGATCACTCAATTTCCAATTCTAATTTGTGGGCCTCGTGTGATGCGACATCCACGTCGTTGAACAAGAACTATACACAGGTCAAGGAAGACTCTTGAGTGCCTCACCTCGCTGTACCTGTGATTCATCACTATGAGTATACACAGGTCAAGGAAGACTCTTGAGTGACTCACCTCGCAGTACCTGTGATTCATCACTATGAGGTCAAATTCTTTCCTCCTCTTGTAGAGTTCTCTCACCGCCGGCAGGAGGTACAACTCCCTAGCAACCATAGGTACATACTTTCCCATCATCTTGAAAATATTTCTAGGAGCGTTGTTGAATAGGCTATAACTTATATTTTCGTTTGTTATGTACGAATTGAAGTAGGGAATTTCTTTTATGTTGGGATGGTTGGATATCTCCGTACCGCTTGTCACCATCACTACCTGTGGGGGGGAAAATAAGAACGTGAACATTCATATGTTTTCGTATACAAGAAATCTATTACTTGTATGATAGTTTTATTATGCACCGCATACATATT
Source organism: Cherax destructor (assembly GCA_009830355.1). Classification (NCBI taxonomy): domain Eukaryota; kingdom Metazoa; phylum Arthropoda; class Malacostraca; order Decapoda; family Parastacidae; genus Cherax; species Cherax destructor. The sequence goes on from WNWK01003028.1 coordinate 50,381, forward strand.
CATACCCACTCTGAGGTTGGTAGTAAAGATGTTTACAAATGTACATGAAGGTCCAGGGACTGGGCCCCTATATCTGTTAGCCAAGTAACTTTGTAAATGTTATATTGCATTGGGTCAAGTTGAGATTTGGCGTTTAAGACAAATACACAGTCCGTTTAGACAAGGAAACCTGGATTAATGCTGACAAGGTAACCTGCATTAATACTGACAAGGAAACCTGCATTAATACTGACAAGGAAACCTGCATTAATGCTGTCAGCGTAACTCCTCTCACTTTGGAAAATCGTTTTGACAGTTTATTAGTATCTTAGTATTAGTTAAGTATTAAGGAAAAAGTTTAATGCTAGAGTGTGAGCAGAAAGACTATAGCTCATAGTCTCACCCTCGTTTCGTTCTTGTAACTTCGCTGTGACAGCAAAAAAGATTCAGTCTTACAGACACGTGTAATGTGTTAAGTAACAGTTATTGGTGTCCTGATAATACCCGACTGAGTGCGTCACAGGTACTGCCCAGTTTACAGATGGATAACAATTATTATTGATCAGATTGAATTAACCAATAGAGTGGCATTAATAGGTACATGGTAAAAAAAAGTTTGATTAATGGTCTCAAACGCTAATCCAAACTATATTTATGCTCAATGAAATGATAATTGATGTCTCATCCACTTTTGTTTGTTGCGGCCTCAACTTTGTGGTAAATATGGCACCCATTTTAGGAAACTATATACGGAATTATGCTACCATTGTCTTTATCAGAATGAAAGTATAAAAGATAACTTCCTTTACCTATATAAAAATAATTCAAGTGTTCATGTTCACCTGAATAACCAATAAAAATGTAATCAACACTTGTCGATGATAATTAATAAAGCACCTGAAGACAGGAACACGGAGTCCTCTTCAGAAGATATGAAATGTTAGAAGGGAGCATGTGTGTACAGGTGAGCCTCTCAGGTGAAGACGATGGTATCTTGATCATCAGGTGAGGAAGCAGGTGAGTGTGTGGGCTTCAGGTGTTCATGGAACTTCAGGTGAACAGATGAGAGACTCCGTGGACATACTGCAGTCCCTCACTTTGTGTTTATTCCACGTTACTTTATATATCTTTTAAAATAACAATAAATACTTCATGCTAAGTGCTAAAATAAAAACAAATATATATAGTTTTAAGCGCTAAACCCATGCGGGTCATTCAGCATGAGACGAGGTGGAGGCTTGATCCTCCGTCCGCTGAGAGCTGACAAACGCCCTTCCCGCTAGCACTCAGAGAAAGACACAGACTGCGTTAGTAATTCATGCTAGTCATTCAGGATCACATGGACGATCTAGAATTACTCAGGATCCTTAGGATGAGTTACCAACACTTGGAGTAGTAACCTGTGGACATCCAGATGCACCTGTGACACTTCGGGATGCTTACCTTGTGGCCTCGGTCGGCCAGACCCTCAGCGAGAGTCATGAAAACATTCCTATGACTCTTGGAGGAGATAGGAAGGAGCATGAGTATCTTGTAGGACCTTTCAGGAGGGGCAAGCATCCCCTGGACGCCCCTGATCACTGCTGCAGTCACCACCAACACCCACAACGTATGCAGCTTCATTTCTTACACCAGCAGGTGCCTTACTGACGACGTGTCTGCTGGTGCCAGTCTCCTGTACTGGTTGATGTTTTCTTACACAATGGAGAGTGTTACCTACATTAATGAGGCTGAGGCCGCTGCAGATCTGAACTCCTAGATCGTGTTAAGGCACTTAGAGGGAAGCAAATTACTATCTTTATTTTTGTGTGCTAAACTTAATAGCCTAGAAAGCTTGTACAAGAACGAGAGTTTATGATGTATTATGAAGCATCGAAGAGCTGTTATTTAGCTCGTTATTAAGTACTGGCAGCGTCATTTGACAAACAGATAGTTGTCTTATAAAGCTCCTCTTTACAGTACACACAAAATTGAATAGCGAATACTATGAAGGCTTTTCTGAATGCATTTTCCTTAATATTCTTGTAAATGTACTATATGGTGGAGTGTTATAAGAAAGTTTATTGTAACATAAACTATTTTTTTTTGCTTAAGGTGAAGTTGGAACCATAGGCCAGTTATAACAGTGTGAGAAACAAAAGAAAACGGGAAGTTATAACAGTGTTAGGAACAAAAGAAAACGGGAAGTTATAACAGTGTTAGGAACAAAAGAAAACGGGATGTGAAGCTTCGTAGTTTACTCACTGTCAGTTTAACAGAATTATTACGCACCTCTAACCCAGCCTGTGGGCGCTAACCAGAAGGATTTCAGAGGTACATAATGACTCCAGGAAATAGGCCCCTGATTAACTTAAGTGACACGAGTGTGTAAGGTAAAGGTCACCATATTCGTTGCGACTTTTTAAACTACGGAGCGCCTTGCTTGCTTGTCTTGTAAGAAAGACATTATACGCCTTAGTTCCAGGAAGGTGAGTTGTTTACTTTCTTTGTTGTTCTCTTTTTTCTGACTTTTTCGCAGTGTTGTTAATGTTTATATAATAATTATAATTCGCAGTGTTGTTAATGTTTCGTTTCATAGATACTGAGTTAAACTCAATGGAGAACAAAAAGGCACAATACCCTGACTGGAACAATGCACAAATCACTAGTTAGTGGTCCAATTTGGAGCGAAACGTTGTCCTAAGTTTCAATCTCCTATGCGGGGTCTAATGTGTTTTCTCCTTTTTTCTCTCTCTTTATTTAGATCTTCGGTACGAGCAATTGTTACTAATGATTTGTTTTAATTACACCATTACTACGTTCTCGCTTAATTACTATCTTTATTATTGTTTCCATCTTTACTTTTTTAATTACTGTTTTATTTGCTATCATTATTACGATCATGATTATAGTTTTGGCTTTCACTGTTTTTACTCTGAGTCGACTTCTCTCCTCCTCATCCTGCTGCTTCTCGTTTACTTAATCTTCTCATTATAATCTTCTAAGCGAATTCATTACCATGCCAACTAAAGCGTCAGACACTGTAATTTCATCCTACAGAAAGAAAACCAAAATTTCTTTGGTGGGCATTGTTAGAGGCTGTTCATCCCTCTGCTAGACCTTGATATTTATAATTCCAGCCTATTTTCTCCTGAACATATTGACATTTCGTGTCGTTAGGTTTACTATGATACATGACACGCGTGAAATTCTAGTTTGATGCTGAAGGCCATGAGGAAAGACTCTACCCCTGTACACATAAATGAGAGAGTAAATGCACATGCACACCTGGCTTACACACACACATACACACACACACACACACACACACACACACACACACACACAAGCACGTATAACATGAAGGGCACTGGAATGGATCAGGGAATACCTCACAGGGAGGCAACAACGGGTCATGGTGCGTGATGAGGTATCACAGTGGGCACCTGTGACGAGCGGCGTTCCTCAGGGGTCAGTCTTAGGACCAGTGTTATTCTTGGTATATGTAAATGACATGACGGACAGGGATAGACTCAGAAGTGTCTCTGTTCGCAGATGATGTGAAATTAATGAGGAGAATCACATCGGAGGAGGACCAAGCAGGACTTCAAACAGACCTGGACAAGCTTGACATCTGGTCTAGCAACTGGCTTCTCGAATTCAATCCCACCAAATGCAATGTCATGAAGATCGGAGAAGGGCAAAGAAGAACGCTGACAGAGTACAGGCTAGGCGGACAAAGGCTACAAAGCTCGGAAAAGGAGAAAGATCTTGGGGTGAATATAACGCCAAGCACGTCTCCGGAGGCACACATCAACCAGATAACTGCGGCAGCATATGGGCGACTGGCAAACCTAAGATTAGCGTTCCGTTACCTTAACAAGGAATCGTTCAAGACACTGTATACCGTGTACGTCAGGCCCATACTAGAATATGCAGCACCAGTCTGGAACCCACACCTAGTCAAGCACATAAAGAAACTAGAGAAAGTGCAAAGGTTTGCGACAAGGTTAGTTCCACAATTCAGGGGTCTGTCCTATGAAGAAAGGCTGAGGGAAAAAGGACTAACAACACTGGAGGAAAGAAGGGTCAGAGGAGACATGATAACGACATACAAAATACTGCGGGGAATCGACAAGGTAGACAGTGACAGGATGTTCCAGAGAGGGAACACAGAAACAAGGGGACACAACTGGAAGCTGAAGACTCAGATGAGTCAAAGGGATGTTAGGAAGCATTTCTTCAGCCACAGAGTAGTCAGGAAGTGGAATAGTCTAGAGAAAGACATAGTGGAGGCAGGAACTATACACAGTTTTAAGACGAGGTATGATAAAGCTCATGGAGCAGGGAGAGCAAATACCCAGTAACGGGCAGCGCAGAGACGGGGCCAGGAGCTGAGTCTCGACCCCTGCAACCACAATTAGGTGAGTACAATTAGGTGAGTACACACACACACACACACACAAAAGTGTCCCTGTTCGCAGATGATGTGAAGTTAATGAGGAGAATTAAATCAGTCGAGGATCAGGCAGGACTACAACGAGACCTGGACAGGCTACAAGCCTGGTCCAGTAACTGGCTCCTTGAATTTAACCCCGCCAAGTGCAAAGTCATGAAGATCGGGGAAGGGCAAAGAAGACCGCAGACAGAGTATAGGCTAGGTGGCCAAAGACTGCAAACCTCACTCAAGGAGAAAGATTTTGGGGTGAGTATAATACCGAGCAAGTCTCCGGAAGCACACATCAACCAGATAACTACTGTAGCATATGGGCGCCTGGTAAACCTGAGAATAGCGTTCCGATACCTCAGTAAGGAATCGTTCAAAACTCTGTACACCGTGTTCGTCAGGCCCATACTGGAGTATACAGCACCAGTTTGGAACCCACACCTGATCAAGCACGTAAAGAAATTAGAGAAAATGCAAAGGTTTGCAACAAGGCTAGTTCCAGAGCTAAGGGGAATGTCCTACGAAGAAAGGTTAAGGGAAATCGGCCTGATGACACTGGAGGACAGGAGGCTTAGGAGAGACATGATAACGACATACATAATACTGCGAGGAATAGATAAGGTGGACAGAGACAGGATGTTCCAGAGAGGGGACACAGACACAAGGGGTCACAATTGGAAGTTGAAGACTCAGATGAGTCAAAGGGATGTTAGGAAGTGTTTCTTCAGTCATAGAGTTGTCAGAAAGTGGAATAGTTTAGTAAGTGGTGCAGTGGAGGCAGAAACCATACATAGTTTTAAGACGAGGTATGATAAAGCTCATGGAGCAGGGAGAGAGAGCAGACCTTGTAGCGATCAGTGAAGAGGAGAGCCAGGAGCTGAGTATCGACCCCTGCAACCACAAATAGGTGAGTACAAATAGGTGAGTACATACACACACACACTACACACTGTGTATGTACGTGCATCTGTGTGTGTGTGTGTATGTGTGTGTGTGTATTGAAACGGCATTCATCGTGCGTGGCTACCTGACTGATGTCCATCAACATGGCTAAAGGACACGGTTCCCAGATCACCTCAACTGACACGAGGTAATCAATCTCAGCCTCTTAATTAACCTTTATTCTGAGTTATATCCCTGACTCTGAGCTCTCTGACTTGCCACATATACTCGGGAAGAAAAAAAAAATAGTTTTCAGAAAGCTTCATGTAACTGAGTATCATGATTGTCTACGCACTTTCTCAAAGTCACACTGACTCATCTGTAAAACAATGAGGGAGATCAGCTGTAGAGCCCATCAGGTGCTAATATTCCGTGTGTGTTTTTTTCTGAATCTTCAAAAGAGTGGATTCATGTCAATATACATCGCGCCAATGGTACAAATCAATTGACCAATAAAAAGTAATGCAGCCATAACCAGAAAGGAGGTACGGGGAATGAAAACAATGTTATTGCAATGGTAAAAAAAAAAATCGATCAGCACTGAAAAACAACTTGTCGAGACTAAGGGACTGATCACTCCAGACTACTGTACGTCTTCCACCGTCACTGGGTAATTTTCTCTGAATTGGACTGATAAAGTCACTGGCTGGTGAAACACCTCCACCAGAAAGATGTCCAAGAGTTGTACATTTGTCTTATTCACGTATCTTAGGGAGCGACAACTGGATTTCTATCTGAAGCGATTTTGCTCTTTTCTAAGGCTGTGTGTGTAATTATATATATATATATTTATTTATATTATATATATATATATATATATATATATATATATATATATATATATATATATATATATATATATATATATATATATATATATATATATATATATATATAAAGAAGTGATTTTCAATGTACGATGTCAACATTAAAATGTATTTATTACTAACATGTCAAAAAATTTAACAAGCAGTAAATTGCTTCTAGTGGACTGGTGCTGATCCAATCAGGGAACATTTTTGATTGACGCGCCTCATGATTATCTGCAAATGGGATTACCTGCTCAAAATATGTTAGTGTTATTAGAGGGAAGGTTTGTGTGGGGACTTTGCACTTGGCCATACCGCGGAGAGAAGAGAGGTCGTGATGGGCAGTCGTGGTGGTGCTGTTACTGCAGGTGTTGGTGCCGCTGTTGCTGTTGTTACCGCTGTTGCCATTGCTGCTCCCATTGTTATTGCCGTTGTTGGTGGTGCTGCTACTGCTGCTGCTGCTGCTACAGCTGTTCTGGCTACAGATGCTGTTACTGCTGTTGCTGTTGGTGCTGGTTCTCCCCAGTGCCTCAAGTTAGGCGTCACCACTGTGAGTAACTTTTGTGTGTTTGACCTTGAAGCACTCGGACGGAGGATCGAGCCTCCACACTCCTTGCGTTGAATGACCCACACGAGTTTAGCGCTTCAATTAAATATCGTCTGCAAAATAAGAAGGAAATAAGAGGAAAATGAATGTTATAAGTCAGTTTACATTAGTTTAAGACAGTATTGCCAGCCCCGTAAAAACACTGTTGCCAGTGTCGTAAAAACAGTACTACCAATGCCGTGAAAACCCACTGTTTTTCGAAAGCCTCTTGTAATAAATGCCATCATTTTTTTTATCTCGTGATAGACTTAAAAGATCTGTATTGAGCTTGGTAAAAAGAAAAAAAAAAGCTTTGGATACAAAGCTTATAAAGAGAAGCTTGACTACGGAGGATCGAGCCTTCACAGGCGTGTTTAACCTTTCACACACACAAACACGCATATATATATATATATATATATATATATATATATATATATATATATATATATATATATATATATATATATATATATATATATATATATATATATAACCTGAAGATGTTTCGAAACATCAAGATTTCTTCATTTTGTATAAAGATGGAAACTTTTGATTAAGTTTTCCCTTAAAACACAATTTAGAGAGCAAATCAATTTAAAAAAGATTGACAATTTAGCCAAAATTATACCTTTTTAAAAAAAATTCTAGCCTTTTTTTTAAGTAAAATTAATATATTTTTGGTTAAAAATGTTAATCTAGAGTAACAGAGCATATTATTATAAATTTTAATGAGTTTCTTCAGAATATGCTCATATTAAGACAACTTTCACTACAGAGCTTCATGTTTTGAGTGACCTGATAAAGTTCTACCTGCCCTCGAAGACATGGTTTCTTCTTCCAGTCACGATATTCAATTATAAATGTCTTGCCCGGGCGTTTGAATCTGGACAGCATCAAATATTTCACAGGGATCAGAGACTGGCCTTGACGTAAGCCTGTTTACTTAGCTCTAACTCTCGTGGCAGACCCTAAGTTTTACAAGCATTAAATCTCAAACTGATCCTCTGACACCTAAGCTCCTGCTGAAACAGCGTATTGACCAGAGATTACGAGGATAGAGAGGAGAGTCTGCTTGTACTGGCTCGTAGTGGGACAGCATTTCGTTCTTATGTACGATGCGCAATGAAGCTTTGCCCCCCAAATATAATACCTTGTTCTACTAGCGAGATACATAGCTAATTGGATATATAGATAATAAGATAGATAGTTAATAAGATACATAGCTAATATTATTAATATATTCATAGGGAAGCATTAATACCCTACGGATCATACAATCTATAATTAAGAGGTATTATTATTATACTCATGGGGAGGCGACAAGCGTGCAGGGGTTACACAGCGCCTTGGAAATAAGGTGTAATCAGGTTTAATATAAGGTAGCTACAATTAAATGAATAGGCAGCGTGCATTATCCTAGCTCTCCACTCATTTAAAATCACGACAGGTAATGTTTACAGTGATAAAAGTACGCAGAAAGAGTCTTTATTTGCACAGAGTTTCGCTCTAACTAGAGGTAGAAATAGTTCCATCAGTAGTCGGGTGGTGGGAGTCTCGGCTCCCGTCCGGGAGGCCAGGTGGTCAGTCACCGGAAGGAGGATCGAGCCTCAAGCGTCATGACTAAGAAGTGAGCGAATTATTATTCTTGTGTGTTTATCGTCCATATATCTGTCGGCTCTACGCCTCTCATATCTCAAGATACATAATTTATGTATCTGTTGATGTTTGTGTGTGTTTCAGTGGATGCCTTACATAATGGTGTATGGCCTCCATCCTCCATTCATCGTTACTGGCACTATGATTAATCTCATGCGACTCATGGCTGCCAAGCTCAACTATTGGTGAGTATGTAACCATGACTAAACCCATGCACACACACACACACACACACACACACACACACACACACACACACACACACGACACATATATATATATATATATATATATATATATATATATATATATATATATATATATATATATATATATATATATATATATATATATATATATATATATATATATATATATATATATATATATATATATATATATATATATATATATATATATATATATACCTCTTAAATTAGGTAATTTGTGAATATTGCAACAGTGGAAGATGCAGCAGATATCGCCAGTAGCGAGTCAGTAGTTTTTATGACCTAATTTACTTGGAATGAGTGAGAGCGAGAGAGAGAGTTTGCCCTCTCCCCCGGCATGAAATGAATTCATCGATCTCCCCTTCCCCTCTCTCCTCTCTCTCTTTCTCTCTCTCTCTCTCTCTCTCTCTCTCTCTCTCTCTCTCTCTCTCTCTCTCTCTCTCTTAATCATTACAGTCAGAGCTTTATTATTTATGATTACAATAATAATAATAATAATAATAATAATAATAATAATAATTTTTCTATAATAATTATACTGTTTTTAGCCAATTTACCTTAATGAAGTAAGTAAAGTTACTGGGTTAAAATGTATCTAAATACACACACACACATACTCACACACACACACATACACACACATACACACACACACACATACACATACACACACACACACATACACATACACACACACACACCCATACACATCTCATCGTGGTTACAAAATAAATAATCACAAACTTGCAATAAAAACAGGTAATCACAACAGATAATAACGAGTAGTTACAACAGGTAATAACAACAGGTAGTTACAACAGGTAGTCACAACAGGTAATCTCAACAGGTAATCACAACAGGTAGTCACAACAGATAGTCATAACAGGTAGTCACAACAGGTAATCTCAACAGGTAGTCACAACAGGTAGTCATAACAGGTAGTCACAACAGGTAGTCATAACAGGTAGTCACAACAGGTAATCTCAACAGGTAAACACAACAGGTAGTCACAACAGGTAGTCACAACAGATAGTCATAACAGATAGTCACAACAGGTAGTCACAACAGGTAAACACAACAGGTAGTCACAACAGGTAGTCACAACAGGTAGTCATAACAGGTAGTCACAACAGGTAATCTCAACAGGTAGTCACAACAGGTAGTCATAACAGGTAGTCACAACAGGTAGTCATAACAGGTAGTCACAACAGGTAGTCATAACAGGTAGTCACAACAGGTAATCTCAACAGGTAAACACAACAGATAGTCACAACAGGTAGTCACAACAGGTAGTCACAACAGATAGTCATAACAGGTAGTCACAACAGGTAATCTTAACAGGTAGTCACAACAGGTAGTCACAACAGGTAGTCATAACAGGTAGTCACAACAGGTAATCTCAACAGGTAAACACAACAGGTAGTCACAACAGGTAGTCACAACAGGTAAACACAACAGGTAGTCACAACAGGTAAACACAACAGATAGTCACAACAGGTAGTCACAACAGGTATTCACAACAGGTAAACACAACAGATAGTCACAACAGTTAGTCACAACACTTGTACTGTGTGTTCACAGCGTTGAGTTCGTGGTGCCGAACGACGTTCAGTTCGGTGATCGGCTGCCGAACGGCTCCTGGTCGGGACTGATGGGTTTACTGCACCGACGAGTGAGTTCCTTGATCTTTTTACCCTAAGCGCTTAACCCGTGTGGAGGCTCGATCCACCGTTCGCTATTCCCGGCCAGGTCTTAGATTAATGAGGCAGATGGTGGAGGCTAGTCCATCTCTCCTGTGCCTTGGGCCCAAGAGCTAGAGTAGTTAGAGTCCTGGCTGCGCGAATAGCATGTCTGAGGCGAATGACGGACGAAGGATCGAGCCTGCGTCATGTGTTAAATGATTCATATGGGTTTAACAGTATTATAATTGTGGTACATGTGGTAGTGGTTGATGTGATGGTGGTACATGTGATGGTGGTTGATGTGATGGTGGTTGATGTGATGGTGGTACATGTGATGGTGGTTGATGTGATGGTGGTTGATGTGATGGTGGTATATGTGATGGTTGTTGATGTGATGGTTGTTGATGTGATGGTGGTATATGTGATGGTGGTTGATGTGATGGTACATGTGATGGTGGTACATATGATGATGGTTGATGTGATGGTGGTTGATGTGATGGTGGTTGATGTGATGGTGGTTGATGTGATGGTGGTTGATGTGATGGTGGTACATGTGATGATGGTTGATGTGATAGTGGTTGATGTGATGGTGGTATATGTGATGGTGGTTGATATGATGGTGGTACATGTGATGGTGGTACATGTGATGATGGTTGATGTGATGGTGGTTGTTGTGATGGTGGTTGATGTGATGGTGGTTGATGTGATGGTGGTTGATGTGATGGTGGTTGATGTGATGGTGGTTGATGTGATGGTGGTATATGTGATGGTGGTTGATGTGATGGTGGTACATGTGATGGTGGTACATATGATGATGGTTGATGTGATGGTGGTTGATGTGATGGTGGTTGATGTGATGGTGGTTGATGTGATGGTGGTTGATGTGATGGTGGTACATGTGATAGTGGTTGATGTGATGGTGGTTGATGTGATGGTGGTTGATGTGATGGTGGTTGATGTGATGGTGGTTGATGTGATTGTAGTTGATGTGATGATGGTACATGTGATGGTGGTTGATGTGATGGTGGTTGATGTGATGGTGGTTGATGTGATGGTGGTACATGTGATGGTGGTTGATCTAATGGTGGTACATGTGATGGTGGTACATGTGATGGTGGTACATGTGATGGTGGTACATGTGATGGTGGTACATGTGATGGTGGTACATGTGATGGTGGTACATGTGATGGTGGTACATGTGATAGTGGTACATGTGATGGTGGTACATGTGATGGTGGTAGATTCAAGGCAGTATTCACTCAGCTCCTTCACTCCACTAGTGCAACAATGCACTTACTGACTCACTCCACTAGTGCAACAATGCACTCACTGACTCACTCCACTAGTGCAACAATGCACTCACTGACTCACTCCACTAGTGCAACAATGCACTCACTGACTCACTCCACTAGTGCAACAATGCACTCACTGACTCACTCCACTAGTGCAACAATGCACTCACTGACTCACTCCACTGATTCACTCCATCTTTGGCTCACACTCCATTTTCTTTCACCCAGGCAGATTTTTTCCTGTTAGAGTGATCCCTTATGGATAAACTAAGGAAAGAGGAACGTGGACGCGTCCAAAATTATTCACATCAAATTTTGAACCGAATAGCGGAAGAATAAAGCCAAAATAATTGATAAACATTTCTTTATCTCTTAGTAATGAATATATAGTTATTTGTAAGGTAAATAATATAGAATACAATTTTGATATTTCTTCCTGTGTGACTGTGACGTGTGACGGTGACGTGACGGTGACGTGGGTGTGACGTGTGGGTGTGACCAGGAGGTGAACATGTCTGGGTAATCGTTGGCTACAACATCAAGAGGACACCCATCCTGGACTACAGCACCCCTCTCTACATCGACGCCAGCAAGATTATCTACAAGCGACCGGGTTTGTCCCCTGACATAGCGGGATTTGTCAAGCCGTACACCTCCACGGTAAGAGGACGCGCACACAAACACACAGGTGTACACACACAAACAAACACACACAACGTATACGTACACACATACATAAACGCTCAAATGATAAAACAGCCAAAGACGAGGCATCTATGTACGCCAAGAAAATGACAATCCTCCAATTTCTTGAATCAAAGACGATTACCTCACAAGCCTTCCATGCCACGTGACCCCACAAGGTTTGCGCTTCCTGATTAATGATATAGATATAACTTACTGATACTACCTGCAGATGTGGCTGCTGTTGGCACTGACGATCCTCTTGGTGTTCTTCATATTGATGGTCGTTCTGTGGCTCCATGGTAGACTGGAGGAGCCTGATCCTGCCACAAGGTATACTCACGCAAGTCATAGCACCTGATCCTGCCACAAGGTATACTCACGCCTCTCATAGCACCTGATTCTCCCACAAGGTATACCAACGTCTCTCATAGCACCTGATCCTGCCACAAGGTATGCCCACGTCTCTCATAGCACCTAATCCTGCCACCTCCTTAAGTTTTACCTTCAATATATGTGCTAATTTCAAAGAATTTATTACTATTCTTATACACGATTGACTCTAAGCAGACAAGTACACAACAACACACCATCACACACCATGCACTGGAAAAACAAGCACATCTTACAAAGGAAACAACAGGACTAAACGCATGTGTCTTGAAGTTGCCGCCATACACCTCTCCAGCGCCCGACAACAGAGGGATAATATATTTTGTTAAAACTCACTGCCTAGGTAACATTGGATCAACTAATTACATGCTACGATCTCGTCCTTCAGCCTTACCTAGGTTTGGCATCACTTGACTTAACTTACAACGACACCTGACTTGACCAGACGACACCTGACCTAACCAGACGACACCTGACCTAACCAGACGATACCTGACCTGACCCTTTACCTCCCACACCTTTCGCACATTCTTCACATACCGCTGTTTTCATGCATTTCATGTACTCCATAGAGCCCCTAATGGGTGAAACGTCGTTTTAATAAAAAAGATTTCTTTACTGAAAGTGTTTCTGCATCATTACTGTTCTTTAAAAGTATTTTTCCCCTCACAGTTTGAAGAGACTTGCGTGGACTTCTGCTCTCTGGACCTACTCATCTACCCTAGCTCAGTGTAAGTGTGGGTACGTTATGGCAGTGGTTACTGTCACGATGGTCAGGTGACACTTATGCACTGACGTAGAAACATTACTGACGACGTCTCTCCCACGCAGTGCACTTTGATAAAGCTCATTGCATCAGCGAAACGTCGTCGATAAAAGTTCTGTAAATCTACATTCGTTTCTCCGTTCTAGAGTGTATGTTCTCTCTTGCTTTCTCTCCAGTGACGAATCCTCTGAACGCGTTACAAAACAAGATTTTATTGGGATGACGTTTCGCTCTTCGTAGAGATTTATTAAATCTTGACCTCAGCGAAACGTTGTCCCAGTACTGCAAGGTATTTTTTTTATGTTATTATTGGGAGTGCGTGAGATAGACCCAGCATTGTATTCTGCGCTGTTTTCTTCCTAAATCTTCTACTTAAAACCTTCTACTTAAAACCTTCTACTTAAAACCTTCTACTTAAAACCTTCTACTTAAAACCTTCTACTTAAAACCTTCTACTTAAAACCTTTTACTTAAAAACCTTCATGTTCTCCGCTTAGTTGCGCAAATATCCTAGATTTTGAAGATTGAGACACTTATGCAACATATGGGAACCTTTATTGAGGCAACGTTTCGCCACACAGTGGCTTCATCAGTCCAAAACAAAGTAGAAACGGGTATGAAAGGAGGAGTTTGAGGTAATCAGTCCTCAGCCTGGAATCGATGTGTTCAGTCCATCACAAGAGTGATGAACTGAACACATCGATTCCAGGATGAGGACTGATTACCTCAAACTCCTCCTCTCTTACCCATTTCTACTTTGTATTGGACTGATGAAGCCACTGTGTGGCGAAACGTTTCCTCAATAAAGATTCCAATATGTTTCATAAGTGTCTCAATCTTCAACGTGTTGGTTTTCAAAACCATTTATCACATCCTAGATTTTCTTGAAGAATAAGCCGCAATAACATGGCTAGAACAGTTCAAAACTATCCCAAAGTTAAAAGAGGATGAGACGACGTTTCAGCACATCCTGGACCATTGTTAAGTCGTACAAGAATAGTATACAATACCGACAAGATGAAAATTTAGACACATGAGCAAGCTTCTGGGTGTCTATATAGTAGACGTTTCGCCCTCCAGTGGCTTTATCAATACAGATTCTAGGACATAATTGTATATAGTTCTATTGTCTTCCAATTATGTCCTAGAATTTGTATTGATAAAGCCACTGGAGGGCGAAACGTCTACAATAAAGATACCCAGATGTTTGCACATGTGTTTAAATTTTCTTTGTTAAGACCATTATTGATCCAGGACGAACGGAAACGTCGTCTGCTTTCGCAACACTTTTCGTCAACGAGGGCCTACGTTTCTCTGTGTTTACCTTGCTATCTCACCCTTCTCTATTGACAGCGTCCAGCTGGTGGCCAACGGGGAGTTCCGTCAGGATAATGGCCACTTTGTGGCTAGTGATGGCCTTCATTTTGGCTACTGTGTATCGTTCCAATCTCATGGCCACCCTCATCCTGCCCAAACACCGCCTACCTTTCGAGAACCTGAGGCAACTGGTCGATTCTGGCATTCCCTGCCACGTTAACCCCGGCAGTAATATACATTATAATGTGCTAGTAAGTTGAAGCAACAATGATACTACTTTCGTGATCTCAGATACATTCTCGAGGTCCAGAGAAAAAAATAAATGAAATATTTGTCTTATACTCTGTAGGGTTGCAGCTTATACATGAACTTTGCATAACAGAGTCGAATCTTTAGCTCTGCAACAATCACATTTCTATATATTTTAAATGTGTACTAAGTCGTTTTACTAATTAAACCATTTAGAAATCTTCCTGAATAATGTTCTCCGATCACAACAGCAAATTTTATGGTGTGTTATAGACTATTTACAGCTATTGCATTCATTATTTTAACAGTATTTTACAAGGCTAGAGTAAGGATTCCTAACTTTATTTACAAGCTAAGAGCTGTTACCTACATTAGCTCATTTAAATTCTGTTGTCTGGTGCAGCAGACAGAGTCGGGGTCACTGCTAAGTAGATTCAGAAAGCAGATGGTTCTCACTGTCGACCATCAATGGGTCGCTGGCACCCTCATGAATGGCACCATCGCCGTCTTCACCAGCGAGAGCGCCACTCAATTCTTTATTGCCAACAACTTTGTTAAGGTAATTATGGATGTTTTACGAATATAACAGTTTTGACTTCTCTACCAGATTGAAAGACAATGATCAGATTATACAATAAGTTGAAACGAATCTGACCGAGTCTGCTTGGATTTTCTACTCATTTCTGTAACATTGCAAGCGCTTGATGATGCGTTGATTGCAACACGAAAGGCCTAGAGCTATCATTTTACTCCCCCTGTGGCTGTTATATATATATATATATATATATATATATATATATATATATATATATATATTAATAACACATCGGCCGTTTCCCACCAAGGCAGGGTGGCCCGACAAAGAAAAACTTTCATCATCATTCACTCCATCACTGTCTTGCCAGAGGCGTGCTTACACTACAGCGCTATAAAACTGCAGCATTAACACCCCTCCTTCAGAGTGCCGGCACTGTACTTCCCATCTCCAGGAATCAAGTCCGGCCTGCCGGTTTTCCTGAAACCTTTCATAAATGTTACCTTGCCTATACTCCAACAGCACGTCAAGTCCTAAAACCATATATATATATATATATATATATATATATATATATATATATATATATATATATATATATATATATATATATATATCAAGACAAGCCACAGGGGTAGAAATATTTACCTCAAGTACGTTCACACTTCTAAGTGCGTCATCAGGAGCTATGCAATGTTGCAAGGCAGCAACTGAAGGATTGAGGGGAAGTTTTCCCCAGAGTAGCGTAGCGTAGGTTGACACCAGTCACAGTCTCTGTGCCTTGCAACATTGCATAACTCCTGATGACGCACTGAGAAATGCGAAAGTATTTGAGCTAAAGATATTTTTCCCCGTGGCTTGTCTTGCATTGTTAAGATCGCCTTTCTGCGATTGTTTGCAAATATATATATATATATATATATATATATATATATATATATATATATATATATATATATATATATATATATATATATATATGAGTCACCAAAGGAAGGAAATAAATGTAATACCTCTGAGTCAGCAGCTGTCTTGAGGATGCCTGGGATCTCGTCAGAATGTCAATGGTGTCTCATTAGTATATATCGAACGTAATATTCTTTAATCCTTTCTCATCCGGCATGATGCTCATCATTCTTTTAATGTAAGTTCTGCTCTCATTATATTAATGTAACAGTACCGACGAGAAGAGCAGTGAATGTTACTGCTTCAAGGTTGAGGGACTGACCACCTCAAAACTACTACTTCACCAAGGCTGCGGGACTGTTCATCTCATAGTTACCTCTCCACTGCTACTGCTGTCCCCAGTAATTCACCTCTGTATTCGACCGAAGAAGCCTGTTCACGTCCTGGTCTATATGTACTTCTACAGTTTTTGACATTATGTATTTGCATTGATAAAGTCACTGGAGGGCGAAACGTCTACAAATTAAAGATACCCAGATATTGCACATGTGTCTAATTATTTCTTCTTCTTCAGGACTGACGAAGCCACTAGTGACGAAATGTTTCCTATAGTAAACATCGTGTACCGTACACGGGTGATTTGTTCCCACATATTTTCAGTATCATCGTAACATTAACTCTTAAGTAACGTCAAAGTACTGAATAAGTCTGGAGAAATAACGTCCATCATGGGGGGAACACTTAGCAACGAAGGTACTGACGGTATACTCATGTACAATCTATGTAATTTCGTTCACTGAATGATGATGTTGATACGTGAAGATGATTCTGCACACAGACGAGGACGTGTCCCCTGTACTACGCCAAGGAGACACTGTTTGGCACTAACAGTGTTGGCCTCGCCTTCCCTAAGGGCTCCTCACTCACGACCAAATTTGATTCCATGTGAGTTCTGCCACACTGGCACCACCAGATCTTCACGTGAGAGAGAGAGAGAGAGAGAGAGAGAGAGAGAGAGAGAGAGAGAGAGAGAGAGAGAGAGAGAGAGAGAGAGAGAGAGAGAGAGAGAGATTGTAGTTGTGGTTGTTTTGTTTGCATGTCATCCAGGTTGACTGAATAATACGTCCACTTGCAGAATCTGGAGACTGAAGGAGTTTGGGTTGCTCAACAAACTCTACATGGACAGTATATCTCGCGTAGAAGAATGTCTTAAACCACAAAACTCCAATGGCCTCAGGTCCCTTCAGCTGGAAGACTTCTACGGCGTCTTCTCCATTTATGCTGCGGGTAAGCTTGAGAGAGAGAGAGAGAGAGAGAGAGAGAGAGAGAGAGAGAGAGAGAGGAGAGAGAGAGAGAGAGAGAGAATACTTTGTTACCTTCATTCAACTCTACACATCACCTCGATCTCCTCCAGTTTTGTCTTTCTGTCCCGTACCAGCACCTCCTTCCCTCGTTCCCTGTTTGCCTTCCAGCCATAATCTTTTCCCTTCCAATCCCCTACATACTCCTGTCTTATCCAGCTCATCAATCATCTCTAAAACTTCACTCATACCATCCCACCTCCATACCTTCTTCAGTCACTATCAATCACCCCGTCATCATTCTCTGAATCCTTGCCCCTTAATTCCTATCCCCTCTAATCAATATACCAGCCCCTCAGTGAGCTCCCTCTCTCTACCCTTCCTTATATATAATTCTATGGAGTCTATGATGCTCATTTATTTCATCCCACTCAACATTCAACCATTCAAGAACAACATATTGTCTTCCACAACTCCCCTCACCTATAACACTTGGACAAGCCATAACATTTGAAGAGTTATTCACAGAGGAACAAGAATGGACACCAACGCACATGTGACCCAGGATGGATCAATATATACATGAATTCATCCACCTAACGAGAGAGGAATAAACAAAAACAGAAATGAAATTGGACACAACAGAATCCATGGAACCTGACAAAATATTCCAGTGAGAACGCGGATTCAGAGTTGGGAAATCTTATGGGATGAATTTATTGTTATTAAATAAGAGAATTACTGAAGTGTAGGAAGATAGACTAAGATGGCGGGTGGACTGCAGCTTTCTGGTCACAGGTGACCAGAAGAAAGAAGAGTTAGTGAAAGATAAAGTACCAGAGTGGATAATGTCAGGATGGGAGAGGGTGTCAAGTGGGGTCCCCAATGAATTAGTACTTGGGTCACTGCTTTTTATATTATTCTGTAACATTAATGGTATTATAGGTAGAATGACACAATTGGATGTTTATCATGCAATGTGGCTTTCAGTGTTCCCAAACCCTACTGAACATCACTGAAAATAAAATTATAATGGGAAATCACAAAAATCTCGGAGTATATGAGTCTACTGAGAAAAATAAAGATATAAAATAATAGAGAAATCTTTTAGAGACTAAATTTGTATCGGTGCACCTCTGGCAAGAAAGTGATTAAGTGAGTGATGGTGAAAATGCTTCTTCTTTTTCGGGACACCCTACCTCGGTGGGAGACGGCCGGTGTGTTAAAAAATAAATAAAACAAGTAGCTGCTGGAGTTGAATCCGTTAAAAAAGGAGCAAGATCAAGAAAACTGGTGAAGAAAAGCAGATACAAGAATAACAAAACATAAGACGAGAAATTACAATCCCGAGAGGATGGGGGAGTGAATATCACACAAACATTAATACATACTATGGATATACCAAAGTATCGGTATCAATATCGGCCTAAAATTAATCATCAGTATCGGTAAAAGTTCTAATATCGTTCCATCACTAATGTAAATATATACAAACAAAGCTACCAAACATGCAGAGATACATACAAACATTCAAACAAAAATACAAACATAAACACACATGTATTTACCAGGGGTGAATAAAAATTATGCAGTACTTTGACTAGAACAATACACAAATAATTCGCACGTAGGAGAGCGAAACTGTGTAAGTCGTTAATGGTCCAAGTCGGTCCGAAACGTCGTCATAAGTGTCATTCTTGCTGACGTCACCCTCCACTGTGTCTCCTGGCAGGTGTGACGGCTGCCAGCATCGTCTTCCTCCTCGAGGTATTCCTCAAGAGTCATCCTCAGAAGGCGTTCTCAAGTGTCACTCACAAGATTCGCAGTCAAAAGTGGCCCTCAAGCAGCTTCGTCGGCGAGACGGCACTGTCATCTTACTCACAAACTCACTAAGTTTCCACTAAAGGAACTGGTCACTGACTTACGGTACACTGCTCACTGACTTACGGTACACTGCTCACTGACTTACGGTACACTGCTCACTGACTTACGGTACACTGCTCACTGACTTACGGTACACTGCTCACTGACTTACGGTACACCGCTCACTGACTTACGGTACACCGCTCACTGACTTACGGTACACTGCTCACTGACTTACGGTACACTGCTCACTGACTTACGGTACACTGCTCACTGACTTACGGTACACCGCTCACTGACTTACGGTACACTGCTCACTGACTTACGGTACACTGCTCACTGACTTACGGTACACTGCCCACTGACTTACGGTACACACACAAAATCCTTTAGCTTGTAGTTTTTGAACTTTATTTAGCTGCATTAAAAACTTCCCCGGAGAAACCTGACCTCTGTGACTTTCATAATAACTTTTCTGTGTTCGAGGGATAAATTGATTGCAACTCTGTTGACTGTTGCGCGTTTCTCATGTGCTACAGTACTTAGGATCGAGGCTTCACCCCCTTTCATGTGCTGCATTACCCATTGGGATTCAGCACTTGACATAATTAAAAATAAATTTAGAGTTGAATTTAAGTCTGAAGTTCTGCTACTAAAGAAATGATGAAAATAACCAGTCATTACACCTGGGTGACACTTGCTAAACTCCCACTGACTCCAGTATAATTATGTAAATGCGGTAGGCGTTAAATCCGCAGGGGTTCTCCAACACCTGGGAAACGGAAGGTGATCAAGAAACTGAACCAAGGGAGGGGGTAGCTCTAATTCCCTATATCACCAGCAAGTAGAAACAACCCCCTTCCCCATCATCCATCCTAGAAGGCACCAACCTCTGTAGGCCTAAATAAAATTATAGCTATATTAAAAACCCTAATCTTTCGACAAATTTATCTATAACAGACTACACATGAGGTACTGTCTCCTCGGTGATGCCTTTGTACTCTCTCTTATCTTGTGGTTGTAGCAGTGTGCATAAAATCGTGGTAATATCTCTGTTTTTGATTAGGTTACTTGAATCTGGTCTAAGATGCTCCCGCTGTGAAGATCACCATCTTGACTCCTCTCAAAGATGAAGTAGCAGACGATATATTTTGTCTGTAAACATAACTTTTTTTTGCTTCATGTAAGCGGAAACGTGACCTAAAAGTGACCCGGGGGAAAGAGAGCGAAACGTCGATAGATTTGTGGACGAAGACACAAGTACACACCACAAACCTATAGTGAAGTTTTGCCCAAAGTAAAGCTTTTTCTTAGAAGTCGAGCGAAACGTTCTGCAAACAGAAATTTGTTCCGCCTCCTCGAGTCTTCTTTTTTTTCCAAACTATCAAAAATTACCAACAGAGTTTCACCGTAAGTCTTTTATTCTTCCTACGGTTATTTTAACAAGGACTTGAGAGCACCGCAAGCGAAGCTGCGCGTTACCGTAAGCGAAGCTGCGCGTTACCGTAAGCGAAGCTGCGCGTTACCGCAAGCGAAGCTGCGCGTTACCGTAAGCGAAGCTGCGCTTTACCGTAAGCGAAGCTGCGCGTTACCGTAACTTCTACGTTTAAAACCGCTGGTAAAAGTCCACGGAAAATATAGTTTCTTTAATAGAGCATTGCTGAATAAACAAGAAATACAACAACACAGGAAATGTGAAACGTAGTTTGATTGATGATTCACACTGGTGATGTCCCACGGTGATGTCCCACGGTGATTGATGTCCCACGGTGATGTCTCAGAGTGGTGATGTTCCACGCAGTGATGATTTGAAATTCAGAATGACTCAAATAGACAATACTGTTCCAATAGATAGTTGTCAGAATCAAGAAATATTTTATGTTATATAAAGTTATTAATATATAATTTTCTGCTATTGTGTTTTCTTGTTCTTCCTTATTATTATATACATATATATATATATATATATATATATATATATATATATATATATATATATATATATATATATATATATATATATATATATACATATTGTGTTGGGTTCACCTTCTGGGTTAGGAACTACCGTAAAAGTCTTAAGATTATTATAGTAATATTATTATTATTATTACTGTTATTATGGGAAAGCACTGAACCCATGGTGGGTAGAAAATTAAAGGCAATCTGGCTTGATCCAAAGAAATGGAGGGAAGTTACAATGTCTTGAATCAAGGACATCCCCCTTCCCCTTCACCAGCATCAAGGCGTCCTCTTTGAAGGGAATTTCACTGGATGTTTTCCAAGAAGAAGAAAAAGAAGAAGATAGGAGTAATCCTTTAATGTAAGAGCCTCGACTTTAAGCCGGATAAAAAAAGCTAATTAATAATGGAGCCTCGTTATTGAACTAATCACACTTAGCTAAAGAATATGAAGTGTAATTAGCTGACAAATTGTCCTCCTGGGCTCACTACCGGGTGTTGGCTGTAATTATCTCGGAGGACACTGAACTCGTCAAGCTAATTTAGGCGAGACTTGGCCTGAAATGCTCACCCTATTCTTGATGTCTAGTCTCGTATTATCCCTATTCTTGATGTCTTGTCTAGTGTTCACCCTGTTCTTGATTTATCGTGTTCACCCTATCCTTCGTCTCGTCTTCACCCTATTCTTCATGTCTCGTGTTCACCCTATTCTTCATGTCTCGTGTTTACCTTATTATTCATGTCTCATGTTCACCCAATCCTTCATGTCTCGTGTTTACCTTATTCTTGATGCCTTGTGTTCACTCTGTTCCTGATGTCTTGTCTTGTGTTCACCTTTTTATTTCTCGTTATATTTCGGTTATATGTTCACATGGAGGAGTCCTGTCTTTGTTATGGCTCAAGTCTGCCAGCAGTCATTTCACTTTTTCTTAGAGAATTATTTAATTTTGCAGGAGTTGTGCGTTGTTTTTGTGATACTTTCTCCAGTATAAACTTACACGTTCATGCACACGTGAACGTGCTTGTACAAGCAAGCCATGTGTACACACACACACACACGCACACACGCGACACACACACACACACACACACACTTCATCAAAGACCTTCATTCAGACATAGTAGGACACAAGTCATGCCTCGGAGAGGAAGAGTTTCATTAGCGGGTAAAGGAGGACTTACGTGATGACATAATTAGCTCGTTAGGAACACCTCAGGAAGGTACTTAGGTCGCGATTTATGCTCCTGACACACGCATAAGCAATTTCTTTCCACCATCAACAAGAAGAGCAAGAAACCACACTTGCACAACTGAGTAAAAAAAAAAACCCGGGCCAAGTGAATACTGGAATTTTGTATTTACCGAGCTATAGGACGCTGGTATTGTATGGGTACTCGTCCAGAGGATGGAATGAGAGTAAGCTTGGTACTTGTTCAGTGATGGAATGAGAGTAAGCTTGGTACTTGTTCAGTGATGGAATGAGAGTAAGCTTGGTACTTGTTCAGTGATGGAATGAGAGTAAGCTTGGTACTCGTCCAGAGGATAGAGTGAGAGTAAGCTTAGTACTCGTCCAGAGGATAGAATAAAAGTAGCGAGTTTACTAGCTAGCTAAGTCTGGAAACGCAACAGCCAGAATAATATACAAATACCGAATATATTCGAGCAAGACTATAATTGGTTCGAGTTCAGTGGAAACTCGACCAAAAATCTATCACAAGACCAACGAAGTGATGTGCACTCAGTAAACTATCCGGCAGGAGGTTCAGATCCCCCAGTGTATACGTCCCTGTGTTGAATACTAAAGTATTCCTGAATGACAGTGTATAGAGAGAATACAGCTTTAATTAATAACCCTCGTGGTGTCCATAGATAAGATTTCTAACCAGCTAACCAACTGAAGTCAGTGAGAATGAAAGCTATTGAAACAGTTTTGTGTGTATGTTTGATGGTAAATGGGGGTTTAAAGCCTTTCCACTGCACGATGTTCACGAAGGCTGCCCGCGATCTTTTAACTGCTAAACAAGAATATCTTAATTCCTGAGATGGGGATTTAAGCAGACTCTCAGCATGTATATACGGTGTTAGATATCAAATACAAGAGATTAACTGATCTGTATATTTTGACAACATTCTGAGATCCTCCTCATCATCCGCTGAAGAGGATCCCAGAAGGGGGTCGAAATATAAAGATAAATTAATCTCCCGTGTTTCTGTCTCCATGGTTTAATTTTTAGCATTGGCAAGTGGTCATTACACTTTAGTTAATCATCATTTATGTTTTGTTTACTGCGTAAGGTAACGCAATTCATGGCTAGTAGAGAGAATCTTTTGCAGTTTTATGTAAAAAAGGTACATAATAAATTTTAGAACATAATGCATGTTAGATTGAAAGGGAAATTTGTTTTTCAAGGATATAATACACGAATATTTTGATTCAGTGTCTGTAATATTTGTAGTGATTAGCCTTGTCCAGTTACCGACGCTAATTCCCAACAGCCAACAACGGAATATTCTGCAACATACAGACTCAACAACACTTACGCTGGTAACTCAACGATGCTTAAATACAAGTTACTTCATCGTATTCTTTAAAACTTAGGTTCCCTAAGTGTGAAGTGCTCACCCACACACTGCCTAACTTACGTCCTCTGAGCTTGAAGTGCTCACCCACACACTGCCTAACTTACGTCCTCTGAGCTTGAAGTGCTCACCCACACACTGCCTAACTTACGTCCTCTGAGCTTAAGTGCTCACCCACACACTGCCTAACTTACGTCCTCTGAGCTTAAGTGCTCACCCACACACTGCCTAACTTACGTACTCTGAGCTTGAAGTGCTCACCCACACACTGCCTAACTTACGTACTCTGAGCTTGAAGTGCTCACCCACACACTGCCTAACTTACGTACTCTGAGCTTGAAGTGCTCACCCACACACTGCCTAACTTACGTCCTCTGAGCTTGAAGTGCTCACCCACACACTGCCTAACTTACGTCCTCTGAGCTTGAAGTGCTCACCCACACACTGCCTAACTTAAGTCCTCTGAGCTTGAAGTGCTCACCCACACACTGTCTAACTTACGTCCTCTGAGCTTGAAGTGCTCACCCACACACTGCCTAACTTACGTCCTCTGAACTTAAAGTGCTCACCCACACACTGCCTAACTTACGTACTCTGAGCTTGAAGTGCTCACCCACACACTGCCTAACTTACGTCCTCTGAGCTTGAAGTGCTCACCCACACACTGCCTAACTTACGTACTCTAAGCTTGAAGTGCTCACCCACACACTGCCTAACTTACGTACTCTGAGCTTGAAGTGCTCACCCACACACTGCCTAACTTACGTACTCTGAGCTTGAAGTGCTCACCCACACACTGTCTAACTTACGTCCTCTGAGCTTGAAGTGCTCACCCACACACTGCCTAACTTACGTACTCTGAGCTTGAAGTGCTCACCCACACACTGCCTAACTTACGTCCTCTGAGCTTGAAGTGCTCACCCACACACTGCCTAACTTACGTCCTCTGAGCTTAAAGTGCTCACCCACACACTGCCTAACTTACGTACTCTGAGCTTGAAGTGCTCACCCACACACTGCCTAACTTACATCCTCTGAGCTTGAAGTGCTCACCCACACACTGCCTAACTTACGTCCTCTGAGCTTGAAGTGCTCACCCACACACTGCCTAACTTACGTACTCTGAGCTTGAAGTGCTCACCCACACACTGCCTAACTTACGTCCTCTGAGCCTGAAGTGCTCACCCACACACTGCCTAACGTACGTACTCTGAGCTTGAAGTGCTCACCCACACGCTAGTCTAACTTACGTCCTCTGAGCTTGAAGTGCTCACCCACACGCTAGTCTAACTTACGTCCTCTGAGCTTGAAGTGCTCACCCACACGCTAGTCTAACTTACGTTCTCTGAGCTTGAAGTGCTCACCCACACGCTAGTCTAACTTACGTCCTCTGAGCTTGAAGTGCTCACCCACACGCTAGTCTAACTTACGTTCTCTGAGCTTGAAGTGCTCACCAACACGCTAGTCTAACTTACGTCCTCTGAGCTTGAGGTGCTCACCCACACGCTAGTCTAACTTACGTTCTCTGAGCTTGAAGTGCTCACCCACACGCTAGTCTAACTTACGTTCTCTGAGCTTGAAGTGCTCACCCACACGCTAGTCTAACTTACGTCCTCTGAGCTTGAAGTGCTCACCCACACGCTAGTCTAACTTACGTCCTCTGAGCTTGAAGTGCTCACCCACACGCTAGTCTAACTTACGTTCTCTGAGCTTGAAGTGCTCACCCACACGCTAGTCTAACTTACGTTCTCTGAGCTTGAAGTGCTCACCCACACACTAACTCAACCAATCGTCTCAACACACTAAACAGAGTGCTCCAACACCCTCGAGGGCTTACTAGGAATTTGGCCTCTGAGGCAGTGTTCCACAAGGCTCAGTTTTCTTCCTCATCAGGCTAGATAGAATCTTACATCAACAAGGCCAACAGAGCCAAAAAGGAAGATCTTTAAGAGTGATCTTGAGAAGCTTCACAGAAAACCAGAACTGTGCCTCGAGGCACACTCACCTCTGGTGAGCCATACGTTAAACACACATACACAAAGACATTATGATACACACGCACACTGTGTCCGATTTCCACTCTTTAAGGGAGTGCCTTGATGGTGGTGATCCAAAGAAGAGGATCTAATCGCCTCTTGGATCAAGCTGATTACTTCTAATCTAACAGACACTGTATGACCCTTACGGCCTTACCGCTTTCCCATGAATATAATACTTACAGTTATAATATTTAGGGAATATTACTAATAATAATATTGAATATTAAATAATAATAATAATAATAATAATAATAATAATAATAATAATAATAATTATAGTAATAATAATAATAATTATTAATTAATAATAATAATAATTAATAATAATAATAATAATAAAAAAATAATAATAATAAATAAATAATAATAATAATAATAATAATAATAATAATAATAATAATAATAATAATAATAATATCCACCATCTTCATCTCTTGCAGTTTTCTCCACTTAAGGATCTCCAGTCTTCGTTCCATTTTTTTATATAATATTTCTACCTTCAAGTTTAATTCATTTTTGTGTGGAACTTCTCGGTTCTTACCACTGAAACACTTGGATACTGACTTTCCAATTTCTGGATTTATTTTATGTTATTAGACGCTATTCAATTTTAATCCTTTTTCCTGGTATTTGCGTGTTCAGAATGGTGGTTATAATTGATTTTACTTGTGGTGGTAGGGAGGGATGTGGTGGTGGTGGTAGTGAAGTGGGTGGTGGTCGTCGTAGTGAGGTTGTGGTGGTGGTAGGGAGGGGTCGTGGTGGTGGTGGTGGTAGTAAGGGATGTGATGGTGGTGGTAGTGAGGGGGGTGGTGGTGGTCGTAGTGAGGTGGTGGTAGTGAGGGGGTGGTGGTGGTCGTAGTGAGGTGGTGGTGGTGGTGGTCGTAGTGAGGTGGTGGTGGTGGTAGGGAGGGGTCGTTGTGGTGGTAGTGAGGTGGTGGTGGTGGTAGGGAGGGTGGTGGTGGTGGTAGTGAGGGGTAATAGTGAGGGGTGGTGGTGGTGGTAGTGAGGGGTAATAGTGAGGGGTGGTGGTGGTGGTAGTGAGAGGTAGTGGTGGTAGTGACGGGGTGATGGATGTGGTGGTTGTGAGGGGTAGTGGTGGTTGTGGTGATAGTGACGGGGTGGTGGTGGTGAGGGTTGTGTCGTAGTGCTGGTGGTAGTTTTGGTGGGGAGTGGTGCTAGTAGTGGTGAGACTGGTGGGGAGTGGTGCTAGTAGTGGTGAGACTTGTGGAGAGTGGTGCTAGTAGTGGTGAGACTGGTGGGGAGTGGTGCTAGTAGTGGTGAGACTGGTGGGGAGTGGTGCTAGTAGTGGTGAGACTGGTGGAGAGTGGTGCTAGTAGTGGTGAGACTGGTGGGGAGTGGTGCTAGTAGTGGTGAGACTGGTGTGGAGTGGTGCTAGTAGTAGTGAGACTGGTGGGGAGTGGTGCTAGTAGTGGTGAGACTGGTGGGGAGTGGTGCTAGTAGTGGTGAGACTGGTGGAGAGTGGTGCTAGTAGTGCTGAGACTTGTGGGGAGTGGTGCTAGTAGTGGTGAGACTGGTGGGGAGTGGTGCTAGTAGTGGTGAGACTGGTGGGGAGTGGTGCTAGTAGTGGTGAGACTGGTGGAGAGTGGTGCTAGTAGTGGTGAGACTTGTGGGGAGTGGTGCTAGTAGTGATGCTAGTAGTGGTGCTAGTAGTGGTGAGACTGGTGGGGAGTGGTGCTAGTAAGAACATAAGAAAGGAGGAACACTGCAGCAGGCCTGTTGGCCCATACTAGGCAGGTCCTTCACAATCCGTCCCACTAACAGAATATTTGCTCAACCCAATTTTCAATGCTACCCAAGAAATAAGCTTTGACAATTCTACCCACTCATGCGCGAGTCCCACTCAAATCCAACCCCTCTCACTCATGAATTTATCCAACCTAAATTTGAAACTACCCAAGGTCCTAACTTCAATAACCCTACTAGGCAGACTGTTCCACTCATCAACTACCCTATTTCCAAACCAATACTTTCCTATATCCTTTCTAAATCTAAACTTATCTAACTTGAATCCATTATTGCGGGTTCTCTCTTGGAGAGATATCCTCAAGACCTTATTTATATCCCCTTTGTTAATACCCATTTTCCACTTGTATACCTCGATCATGTCTCCCTCATTCTACGTCTTACAAGTGAATGTAATTTTAGGGTCTTCAATCTTTCTTCGTAAGGAAGATTTCTAATGCTATGTATTAATTTAGTCATTCTACGCTGAATGTTTTCTAACGAATTTATGTCCATTCTGTAATATGGAGACCAGAACTGAGCTGCGTAATCTAGGTGAGGCCTTACTAATGATGTATAAAGCTGTAATATAACCTCTGGACTTCTGTTGCTAACACTTCTTGATATAAATCCCAGTAATATATTTGCCTTATTACGTACGCTTAGGCATTGCTGTCTTGGTTTAAGGTTGCTGCTTACCATCACCCCCAAGTCCTTCTC
This sequence comes from Cherax destructor, assembly GCA_009830355.1. Taxonomy (NCBI): domain Eukaryota; kingdom Metazoa; phylum Arthropoda; class Malacostraca; order Decapoda; family Parastacidae; genus Cherax; species Cherax destructor. The sequence goes on from WNWK01003028.1 coordinate 79,044, forward strand.
GCAATCTGTATGGCTAAGTTCTACGTTATTTAACTTATAAGTGCTTGGGTTATGGACACTCCCGAGCTTCAGAACCTTGCATTTATCTACATTGAACTGCATCTGCCACTTTTCTGACCACGAATTAAGTTTGTCTAAATCTTCCTGAAGTTCTATGACATCTATGTTTGAATCAATTATCCTACCTATCTTCGTGTCGTCGGCGAATTTGCTCATATCACTAGTAATTTCCTCATCAAGGTCATTGATATATATTATAAATAACAATGAGCCTAAGACTGATCCCTGTGGAACACCACTTGTTACAAGTCCCCATTCGGATTTAACCCCATTTATGCACACTCTCTGCTTCCTATTGGTGAGCTATGACTCGATCCATGACAGCACTTTTCCCCCAATGCCATGAGCTGCCACTTTCTTTAACAGTCTCTGGTGCGGTACTCTATCAAAAGCCTTACTAAAGTCTAAATAAACAATATCGAATTCTTTATCGTGATCAACAGCCTCAAAAGCTTTACTGAAGAAGGTTAATAAATTAGATAGGCAGGAACGGCCCTCGTGAATCCATGCTGGGTATCATTAATCAAATTATGGTTATCTAGATGGCTTCTAATAATATCAGCTATAATTGACTCTAGTAATTTGCCTACAATTGAGGTCAGGCTTATTGGGCGGTAGTTTGACGGTAGTGACTTGTCCCCTGGAAAAATAAACACATAAGCAGTATAATGTGATCCTTTATTGACAACTGCTTATGTGTTTATTTTCCATTGTTGTATTTTATACCATTTATTTCCACTTGTCCCCTGCTTTAAAAATAGGAACTACATTAGCCACCCTCCACATATCAGACACTACACCTGTTTGAAGAGATAAATTAAAAATGTTAGATATTGGTTCACAGAGTTCCATTTTGCATTCCTTAAGAACCCTTGCAAAAGCTCATCAGGACCCGGCGATTTATTTTGTTTCAGTCGTTCCAGCTGTTTTATAATCATTTCGCTAGTGACTGTGATATTACATAATTTATCTTCTTTTGGGCCTCTGTAAAAAATAATTGGAAATAAATGGTATAAAATACCGACACAATGGAAAAATAAACACATAAGCAGTATAATGTGATCCTTTATTGACAACGTTTCGCCCACGCAGTGGCTTATCGAGTCACAGACAGATCTGTCTGTGACTCGATAAAGCCACTGCGTGGGCGAAACGTTGTCAATAAAGGATCACATTATACTGCTTATGTGTTTATTTTTCCAAAAATTAATTACTGGGATATTATTAATGTCTTCCTGTGTGAAAACCGAGAGAAAATAATTATTAAAAATAGAGCACATATCATTCTCCTTGTCAGTAAGATGCCCAAAGTTATTTTTAAGGGGACCTATCTTATCCCTAACTTTTGTTCTATAAACCTGGAAAAAACTTTTTGGGTTAGTTTTTGAATCCCTAGCAACTTTAATTTCATAGTCCCGTTTAGCTTTTCTTATTCCCTTTTTAACGTCCCTCTTAATGTCAGTATACTGATTTATAGTGAGACTGGTGGGGAGTGGTGCTAGTAGTGGTGCTAGTAGTGGTGAGACTGGTGGGGAGTGGTGCTAGTAGTGGTGCTAGTAGTGGTGAGACTGGTGGTAGTGGAAGTCCAAGAAATTCAGAATACCGCAGCCGGGCTGAGGTTCGTACATCAGTTTACTTGCGGCCAGCAGTAACAGCCTGGTTGATCAGGCTCTGATCCACAGCGAGGCCTGGTCACAGACCGGGCCGTGGGGCATTGACCCCTGAAACCCCTCTCCAGGTATACCAATAAAAATATATGGATCCCAACAGAAATAAGTCACTGTGTAAAATTACATATGAAGACTAAATAAATTACCTAAACAGACAACACACAAACATCTGCTATGCACCTTTGCTGAGGTGCTGCAGCACACCTTTGCTGAGTGCTTCAGCACACTCCAGCTCCCGTACCACTGGACACACATACCACAGGTTGTATACACGGAGAGGTGTATGTCTCTGTGTATACAATATTGTTCAGAAATAACAGAAAGGAACAATACCGTGACTGGAACAATATACAAATAACCCGCGCATAGGAGAAACGTGCTTACCACGACGTTTCGGTCCGACTTGGACCATTTACAAAGTCACACTAATAGAGTGAGTTAGCCAATATATAGGCGGGTGTGACTTTGTAAATGGTATTCTTGACTGGTGTTTTTTTAGGTGATATGTCGCCATGATGATCATCGTGTAGTAGATAGACTTTAAACCGAAATAAAGTAACTTTGTGTGCCTTTCATTGGGGTGTTAGGTACCTTGATGCTGAGAAGGGGGCTCTTGATCCAAAGAATCAGGGCTAATTAGGGTGAATAAAATAAAATGCTCTCTGGGCTCTCATCAAAACAAACACACAAAGACAAACACACACACACACACACACACACACACACATACATACACATAAACACTACACAAACACACACACACACACATACATACACATAAACACACACACACACTGACACACACAGAAATCAGGTCAAGTATCTATCGACAAGTGTCTCTGATAACCTGTAACTAACACACATACAAATATACACACACGCACTCGTGCTCATTCTCTCTCTCTCTCTCTCTCTCTTCTCTCTCTCTCTCTCTCTCTCTCTCTCTCTCTCTCCTCTCTCTTCTCTCTCTCTCTAAAACACTCTCTTCACTTTTTTCCCCCACCACACACACTGTTTTTTAAGCAAATTTCTGTCCATCACCGATCACCTAATTTTCCCAACATTCTGAGAGCAAATTGAATTTCAATATTATTCCAGGCAATTTCCGAGCTAATCTTAAGACCCATACGTAAGACAACACTTTTACCAGAATGAATCGAAAGATTTTATGAGGGAAGGGAAATACCTGGTCAGTGGCGCTGTATTTAAAATTTCTCCCCAACAATAGGTAGCTATATGATACCTACAAAATTTTCATTGGGATTTTTTCTCGTCTGGCTGATGTTTGAATGTATAAACAATAGAGGGTGGTGTTATTCACTCTAGGGTGGTGTTATGCACTCTGATGCGGTGTTATTCACTTTAGGGTGGTGTTATTCACTCTAGGGTGGTGTTATGCACTTAGATAGGGAACAAGGGAGACTACTTTGGGAGGAAATTGTTAAGGCCACAAGACACGATAACGTAGTAATTCTAGGGGACTTTAACTTTAGTCAGATTGATTGGAATTTCATGACAGGGAATTTAGAATCTAACGACTTTTTAGAAGTAGTTCAGGATTGCTTTTTGAAGCAGTTTGTAACAGAACCTACAAGGGGAAATAACCTACTTGACTTGGTTCTGGCAAGCAAGGAAACCCTTGTTAATAATTTAGAAATTACAGAGGAACTCGGCTCAAGCGACCACAAGTCAATTACCTTTAGCATTGAATGGATGTATGATAGTAGGGATAATTCAGTAATGGTCCCAGATTTTCGCTTAGCAGATTATAATGGACTTAGAGAACACTTATCAACTGTGGACTGGGGTGAAGAAGAGAGGTATCAATATGACAGTTTTCTTAACACTATACAGGCTGCCCAAAGAACATTTATCCCGTATAAAGAAATTAGATCAAGTAGAAATGACCCAAAATGGATGAATAATAGGCTCAAATATCTTTTAGGGCAGAAGAAAGGAATTTATAGGCGCATAAAAGAGGTGAGGGTCATCTTATAAATCAGTATACTGACATTAAGAGGGACGTTAAAAAGGGAATAAGAAAATCTAAACGGGACTATGAAATTAAAGTTGCTAGGGATTCAAAAAATAACCCAAAAAGTTTTTTCCAGGTTTATAGAACAAAAGTTAGGGATAAGATAGGTCCCTTAAAAATAACTTTGGGCATCTTACTGACAAGGAGAATGATATGTGCTCTATTTTTAATAATTATTTTCTCTCGGTTTTCACACAGGAAGACATTAATAATATCCCAGTAATTAATTTTTACAGAGGCCCAGAAGAAGATAAATTATGTAATATCACAGTCACTAGCGAAATGATTATGAAACAGCTGGACCGACTGAAACAAAAAAAAACGCCGGGTCCTGATGAGCTTTTTGCAAGGGTTCTTAAGGAATGCAAATGGAACTCTGTGAACCAATATCTAACATTTTTAATTTATCTCTTCAAACAGGTGTAGTGTCTGATATGTGGAAGATGGCTAATGTAATTCCTATTTTTAAAGCAGGGGACAAGTCACTACCGTCAAACTACCGCCCAATAAGCCTGACCTCAATTGTAGGCAAATTACTAGAGTCAATTATAGCTGATATTATTAGAAGCCATCTAGATAACCATAATTTGATTAATGATACCCAGCATGGATTCACGAGGGGCCGTTCCTGCCTATCTAATTTATTAACCTTCTTCAGTAAAGCTTTTGAGGGTGTTGATCACGATAAAGAATTCGATATTGTTTATTTAGACTTTAGTAAGGCTTTTGATAGAGTACCGCACCAGAGACTGTTAAAGAAAGTGGCAGCTCATGGCATTGGGGGAAAAGTGCTGTCATGGATCGAGTCATGGCTCACCAATAGGAAGCAGAGAGTGTGCATAAATGGGGTTAAATCCGAATGGGGACTTGTAACAAGTGGTGTTCCACAGGGATCAGTCTTAGGCCCATTGTTATTTATAATATATATCAATGACCTTGATGAGGGAATTACTAGTGATATGAGCAAATTCGCCGACGACACGAAGATAGGTAGGATAGATTGATTCAAACATAGATGTCATATGAACTTCAGGAAGATTTAGACAAACTTAATTCGTGATGTCAGAAAAGTGGTCAGATTGCAAGTTAAAAATCGGTAGATAAATGCAAGGTTTCTGAAGCTCGAGGAGTGTCCATGACCCAAGCACTTATAAGTTAAATAACGTAGAACTTAGCCATACAGATTCGAGAAGGACTTGGGGTGATGGTAAGCAGCAACCTTAAACCAAGACAGCAATGCCTAAGCGTACGTAATAAGGCAAATAGATTACTGGGATTTATATCAAGAAGTGTTAGCAACAGAAGTCCAGAGGTTATATTACAGCTTTATACATCATTAGTAAGGCCTCACCTAGATTACGAGCTCAGTTCTGGTCTCCATATTACAGAATGGACATAAATTCGTTAGAAAACATTCAGCGTAGAATGACTAAATTAATACATAGCATTAGAAATCTTCCTTACGAAGAAAGATTGAAGACCCTAAAATTACATTCACTTGTAAGACGTAGAATGAGGGAGACATGATCGAGGTATACAAGTGGAAAATGGGTATTAACAAAGGGGATATAAATAAGGTCTTGAGGATATCTCTCCAAGAGAGAACCCGCAATAATGGATTCAAGTTAGATAAGTTTAGATTTAGAAAGGATATAGGAAAGTATTGGTTTGGAAATAGGGTAGTTGATGAGTGGAACAGTCTGCCTAGTAGGGTTATTGAAGCTAGGACCTTGGGTAGTTTCAAATTTAGGTTGGATAAATTCATGAGTGAGAGGGGTTGGATTTGAGTGGGACTCGCGCATGAGTGGGTAGAATTGTCAAAGCTTATTTCTTGGGTAGCATTGAAAATTGGGTTGAGCAAATATTCTGTTAGTGGGACGGATTGTGAAGGACATGCCTAGTATGGGCCAACAGGCCTGCTGCAGTGTTCCTCCTTTCTTATGTTCTTATGTTCTTATTCACTCTAGGGTGGTGTTATTCACTCTAGGGTGGTGTTATTCACTCTAGAGTGGCGGTATTCACTCTAGGGTGGTGTTATTCACTCTAGGGTGGTGTTATTCACTTTCGGGTGGTGTTATTCAATCTAGGGTGGTGTTATTCAATCTAGGGTGGTGTTATTCAATCTAGGGTGGTGTTATTCAATCTAGGGTGGTGTTATTCACTCTAGGGTGGTGTCATTCTGTTATTCGCTTTAATATGACATTTTTCACTCTAATGTGACATTATTCACTCTAATGTGACGTTATTCACTCTAGTGATTTCTCACATTGTTAAGGACCAGCGAAAGTTATAAAGCAACAGAAGTCTTGTATAGCAGAGATGAGGCCTCACCTTACAGTCAGAGATGAGGCCTCACCTTACAGTCAGAGATGAGGCCTCACCTTACAGTTAGAGATGAGACCTCACCTTACAGTCAGAGATGAGGCCTCACCTTACAGTCAGAGATGAGGCCTCACCTTACAGTCAGAGATGCGGCCTCACCTTACAGTTAGAGATGCGGCCTCACCTTACAGTTAGAGATGAGACCTCACCTTACAGTCAGAGATGAGACCTCACTTTACAGTCAGAGATGAGACCTCACCTTACAGTCAGAGATGCGGCCTCATCTTACAGTCAGAGATGAGACCTCACCTTACAGTCAGAGATGCGACCTCACCTTACAGTCAGAGATGAGGCCTCACCTTACAGTCAGAGATGAGGCCTCACCTTACAGTCAGAGATGCGACCTCACCTTACAGTCAGAGATGCGACCTCACCTTACAGTCAGAGATGCGGCCTCACCTTACAGTCAGAGATGAGGCCTCACCTTACAGTTAGAGATGAGGCCTCACCTTACAGTCAGAGATGCGACCTCACCTTACAGTCAGAGATGCGACCTCACCTTACAGTCAGAGATGCGACCTCACCTTACAGTCAGAGATGCGACCTCACCTTACAGTCAGAGATGAGGCCTCACCTTACAGTTAGAGATGAGGCCTCACCTTACAGTCAGAGATGAGGCCTCACCTTACAGTCAGAGATGAGACCTCACCTTACAGTCAGAGATGAGGCCTCACCTTACAGTTAGAGATGAGGCCTCACCTTACAGTTAGAGATGAGGCCTCACCTTACAGTTAGAGATGAGACCTCACCTTACAGTTAGAGATGAGACCTCACCTTACAGTTAGAGATGAGGCCTCACCTTACAGTTAGAGATGAGGCCTCACCTTACAGTCAGAGATGCGACCTCACCTTACAGTTAGAGATGAGGCCTCACCTTACAGTTAGAGATGAGACCTCACCTTACAGTTAGAGATGAGGCCTCACCTTACAGTTAGAGATGAGACCTCACCTTACAGTTAGAGATGAGACCTCACCTTACAGTCAGAGATGCGGCCTCACCTTACAGTCAGAGATGAGGCCTCACCTTACAGTCAGAGATGCGACCTCACCTTACAGTCAGAGATGAGGCCTCACCTTACAGTTAGAGATGAGGCCTCACCTTACAGTCAGAGATGAGACCTCACCTTACAGTTAGAGATGAGACCTCACCTTACAGTCAGAGATGAGGCATCACCTTACAGTTAGAGATGCGACCTCACCTTACAGTCAGAGATGAGGCCTCACCTTACAGTCAGAGATGAGGCCTCACCTTACAGTTAGAGATGCGACCTCACCTTACAGTCAGAGATGAGGCCTCACCTTACAGTCAGAGATGCGACCTCACCTTACAGTTAGAGATGAGGCCTCACCTTACAGTCAGAGATGCGACCTCACCTTACAGTCAGAGATGAGGCCTCACCTTACAGTTAGAGATGAGGCCTCACCTTAAAGTCAGAGATGAGGCCTCACCTTACAGTCAGAGATGAGGCCTCACCTTACAGTCAGAGATGCGACCTCACCTTACAGTCAGAGATGCGACCTCACCTTACAGTCAGAGATGCGACCTCACCTTACAGTCAGAGATGCGACCTCACCTTACAGTCAGAGATGAGGCCTCACCTTACAGTCAGAGATGAGGCCTCACCTTACAGTCAGAGATGAGGCCTCACCTTACAGTCAGAGATGAGGCCTCACCTTACAGTCAGAGATGAGGCCTCACCTTACAGTCAGAGATGAGGCCTCACCTTACAGTCAGAGGATTGTTAGTACCTCATTCACTGAGTTTGCCAGATACATTTCCAGCCTCCATAAACTTTTAGTCAAGTCACTTGTCAAATATAATTTTGGAGTGACGTTAGGTAAAAAGGGGAAATTTTCTCAGCGTGGTTTATAATCCTCACCAATTTTACGAGGTCTGAGTAAATCTAATTTATACAATCCTGGACTCGTATTTAAACAGTAATCAATACAATTTATTTTATATGTAAAGCTTGATTCAACTTGTTCTGCTATTGACCTGCTTGTTACAGCTTTCTCAACCTGCTGATAATCACTGGGGTTGTTAAAATCTGTCACATGAATAAGAGGACGCCTGTCAGTTCTAATTCTGGATTTTTGTTGCTTTAATCTTAGTTCAAGACTGCTTCAGTTTACCCAAAATAATATATACTGCGTTTTGAGCAAGGATTCTTGCAGACAGCCATCAGCATCTTCGGGGGAAATGCTCAGTCAAAAAAATATGGTTTTTAAATACAACTTTGCTTTCAAAGTTCTTATGCAGAGAGGAATTACCAAGAAAGAACTGTAACGTAAATTCACAACAGAGGGAGGTGCTATTCACAACAGAGGGAGGTGCTATTCACAACAGAGGGAGGTGCTATTCACAACAGAGGGAGGTGCTATTCACAACAATGTAACGCCATTCACATTAGTGTAAGACATAATTCACACTTATGTGTAACTTTATTCACAAAAGATCCTCGGTGTGAATTACAGCTGCACTTTACTTGCGTTTGCAATGAGACAATAATTATGAGCGAAGACTTTAGAGCTTGGAGGCAGTATAGAGCTTGAGGCAGTATAGAGCTTGAGGCAGTATAGAGCTTGAGGCAGTATAGAGCTTGAGGCAGTATAGAGCGTGAGACAGTATATAACTGGAGGCAGAATACAGTTGGAGGCAGTTCAGAGCTTGAGGCAGTATAGAGCTTGAGGCAGTACATAACTGGAGGCAAAATACAGTTGGAGGCAGTTCAGAGCTTGAGGCAGTATAGAGCTTGAGGCAGTACATAACTGGAGGCAGAATACAGTTGGAGGTAGTTCAGAGCTTGAGGCAGTATAGAGCTTGAGGCAGTACATAACTGGAGGCAGAATACAATTGGACGCAGTTCAGGACTTGAGGCAGTACATAGCTGTAGGAAGTATAGAACTGGAAGAAATATAGAGCCGTAGGTATTACAGAGCTGGAGGCAGTATAGAACTGGGAGCAGTATGAAACTGGTAGCACAGAGTTGGAGGCAGTGTAAAACCCATATTTTCTCTCAGTAAATATTAGCGACCTTCAAGTTATGCTACTTTTTAAAAGTGCCAAAGTGGAAGTGCCAAAGTGGAAGTGCCAAAGTCGGAGTGCCAAAGTAGTCGTGTCAGAGTGTTGTGTGTGTGTGTGTGTGTGTGTGTGTGTGTGTGTGGTGCCACTGGTGGCACACATGATACCAGATAATGCCAGGAATGCCATTGAGGAAGGAATTCCCTTCACCGGATCTTAACCTCACCAGAATTCCTTTATAGTTTCGTGTAGGTCGGCAGCTTTTTTCAGTGCCAGAGGTTAATGGCCCTTATTGAAGGATTTTACGAAAGAGAGAGAGAGAGAGAGAGAGGAGAGAGAGAGAGAGAGAGAGAGACTTCCTCTCGTCTTCTCCGCCCTACTATCGTGGATATTCTCTGTCCCACATTGTTTTTAAGTTTCATTATAAGTGCCTCAGGGCTATTTGCCCGCATCACACTCGGGTTGATGTGTCCTGTTGACACACTTCTTCTGCCGTCTCTCATTTCCATGTAATTGACTTGAGAAAGCAATAACAAACTTCTCCGCTGTCATCTCTCTCTCTGTCTCTCCCCTGTGTGTGTGTTTCCTGGCTAGACTCACACTATTCTTTATTTCAATATCCACGTATATACATGGAATGACTCCACTAAGAACCATTTAGTTTCAATTTGTACCATTAGGTATCAACAAGCGTCATACCAGATACGACACCTTCTACCATCTCACTCTTTTTCTGATCCTGTTGCTTCCTTTTCATGATTTATCTGTTTTTTTAATCTGCTTTTGGCGGCTAGGTACTCCCAGAATAACACTGAAGAACAGAGTGGACGTCCTCGTGGCGGGTTCACCATCTCGGTGAACCCTCTCCATCAGTGAGCATCCTATAGGGTATGTTGGTGATGTACTGGTAGGCGCTCTCAAGAGTCTCCCCTTTGACTGTTTTTGCAACAGTGACATGATGGCTGTAGTGCTAATACATAGTGAACATTTTGAAAGATGTCTTGGTAATGATAACGGCTAATTTTATTGTAAAACACACACACACACGCGCACACACACAACAATCGTAGTCCCAATTTTTAAGGAGACAGACAAGCAGCACTAATCTACAGACCTGTGTTGCTAACATGTATAGTATGTAAAGTTATGGAAAAGATTATCAGGGGAAGAGTGGTGGAGCACCTAGAGAGGAAACAGCTTATAAATGACAACCAGCACTTCTTCAGGGAAGGAAAATCCTGCATCACAAAACTACTGGAGTTCTATGATAAGGTAACAGAGGTAAGACAGGAGAGAGAGGGACGGGGAGACTGCATCTTCTTGGACTGGTTGAAAAGCTAGAGGAGCAGGCGGGAATAGCAGGAAAAGTACTGCAGTAGATCAGGGAATACCTGACAGGAAGGAAACTAAGGGTGTTGGTACGTGATGAGGTGTCAACGTGGGGGAATGTATCGAGTGGGGTTCCAAAGAGCCAGTTCTATGTCCGGTGCTTTTTCTAGTATATGTGAATGAGATGACGGAAGGGATAGATTCAGAGGTGTCCCTGTTCGCAGTCGGTGTGAAGATAATGAGGAGAATACAACTAGATGTGGATCAAGTAATTCTACAAGGAGATCTGGATAGGCTGCAAGCCTGGTCTGTCAAATGGCTCTTGGAGTTTAACCCCAGCAAGTGCAAAGTTATGAAGTTTGGGGAAGGGCAAAGAAGTGGTACAGTTTAGAATGTCAAATTGTGAAAAACTCATTTAAGGAAAAGAATCTTAGGGTGAGCATCATACCGAGCATATCTCCTGAGGCGCACATCAACACAATAACAGCTGCAGCATATGGGCGCCTGGCAAACCTAAGAATAGCGTTTCGACATATAAGGAGTCATTCAAGACACTGTACACTGTACTTAAGGTCCATATGAAGTATGCATCACATGTATGGAACATACACCTGGTTAAGCACGTCATGAAATTAGAGAAAGTGGAAAGGTTTGCAACATTAGTCCCAGAGCTGAGGGGTATGCCCGACGAGAGGAGGTTAAGGGAAATCAACCTGTCGACACTGGGGGACAGGAGGGAGGGGGGACATGGAAAAGTCATATAAAATACTGAGAGGATAGATAGAGGGTGGATAGAGACAGAATGTTTCAGAGATGTGACACAGCAACAAGGGGTCACAGTTGGAAGATGAAGACTCAGATAAGTCACAGGAATGTTTGGAAATATTTCTTCAGTCACAGAGTTGTCAGGACGTGGAACAATTTGGAGAAAGTTGTAGTGGAGGCAGGATCCATACATAGCTTCAAGAAGAGGTTCGATAAAGCTCATGGGGAAGGGAGAGAGTGGAACTAGTAAAGACCAGCAAAGAGGAGGGGCCAGGAGCTATGATTCGACCACTGCAACCACAAATAGGTGAGTACACACACACACACACACACACACACACAACTGTTTTAATTGGTCTCCCATTCACTGTTATTGACCGTTTTCGTTTATTCATTTTATTTCCGATTGGAATCCAAATTTAAACCTGAAATTTTTTTTGAGTGTACAGATACCTATACAAGATCTGTACTATATGTGGACACCAATTAGCTAACTCCTAACTCTTACAACATGAAAAGTATGAATACGAGTTCAAGAAATATATATATATATATATATATATATATATATATATATCCTAGGTAGTAGGTTGGTAGACAGCAACCGCCCAGGGAGGTACTACCTTACTGCCAAGTGAGTGTAAAACGAAAGCCTGTAATTGTTTTACATGATGGTAGGATTGCTGGTGTCTTTTTTCTGTCTCATAAACATGCAAGATTTCAGGTACGTCTTGCTACTTCTACTTACACTTAGGTCACACTACACATTCATGTACAAGCATATATATACACACCCTCTGGGTTTTTTTCTATTTTCTTACTAGTTCTTGTTCTTATTTCCTCTTATATCCATGGGGAAGTGGAACAGACTTCTTCCTCCGTAAGCCATGCATGTCGTAAGAGGTGCCTAAAATGCATGGAGCAAGGGGCTAGTAACCCCTTCTCCTGAATAAATTACTAAATGTAAAAGGAGAAACTTTCGTTTTTCCTTTTGGGCCACCCTGCCTCGGTGGAAAACTGCTGACGTTTGAAAGGAAAGGATATATATATATATATATATATATATATATATATATATATATATATATATATATATATATATATATATATATATATATATATATATATATATATATATATATATATATATATATATTATATATTATATATATACTTATATATCAGACAACTACTATGAAAAAATGGAGGAATTCCAAGCGCTTTCGTGACTACTCACATTATCAAGGAACTATAGTTCCTTGATAATGTGAGTATTTTTTCATAGGCAGGGTGACCCAAAAAGAAAGAAAATCCCCAAAAAGAAAATACTTTCATCATCATTCAACACTTTCACCACACTCATACATAATCACTGTCTTTGCAGAGGAGCTCAGATACGACAGCTGAGAATTGTCCCTCCCAGCTGTCACTATCCCAGACCCCTCCTTTAAAGTGCAGGCATTGTACTTCCCATTTCCAGGACACAAGTCCAACTAAATCAATTAACTGGTTTCCCTGAATCCCTTCACAAAATGTTACCCTGCTCACACTCCAACAGATCGTCATGTCCCAAAAACCATTCGTCTCCATTCACTCCTATTTACCACGCTCATACATGCTTGCTGGAAGTCCAAGCCCCTCGCCCACAAAACCTCCTTTACCCCTTCCCTCCAACCTTTTCTAGGACGACCCCTACCCCGCCTTCCTTTCCCTACAGATTTATACGCTCTCCAAGTCATTCTACTTTGATCCATTCTCTCTAAATGACCAAATCACCTCAACAACCCCTCTTCAGCCCTCTGACAAATACTTTTAGTAACTCCACACCTTCTCCTAATTTCCACATTCCGAATTTTCTGCATAATATTTACACCACACATTGCCCTTAGACAGGACATCTCCACTGCCTCCAGCCGCCTCCTCGCTGCAGCATTTACAACCCATGCTTCACACCCATATAAAAGTGTTGGTACCACTATACTTTCGTACATTCCCTTCTTTGCCTCCATGGATAACGTTTTTGGTCTCCACAGATATCTCAAAGCACCACTCACCTTTTTTCCTTCATCAATTCTATGGTTAACCTCATCCTTCATAAACCCATCCGCTGACACGTCAACTCCCAAATATCTGAAAACATTTACTTCTTCCATAATCCCTCTCTCCAATGAGATATCCAATTTTTCTTTATTTAAATCGTTTGATACCCTCATCACCTTACTCTTATCTATGTTCACTTTTAACTTTCTACCTTTACGCACTCTCCCAAACTCGTCCACTAACCTTTGCAACTTTTCTTTAGAATCTCCCATAAGCACAGTATCATCAGCAAAAAGTAACTGTGTCAACTCCCATTTTGCATTTAATTCTCCATAATTTAATCCCACCCCTCTCCCCAACACCCTAGCATTTACTTCTTTTATAACCCCATCTATAAATATATTAAACAACCATGGTGACATTACACATCCCTGTCTAATATATATATATATATATATATATATATATATATATATATATATATATATATATATATATATATATATATATATATATATATATATATAATATATATAAAGCATTGTGAGTAGAGAATATTGTGCCCTCAATAATAATGGAAATGTTTTATTACTCAGCAGGTGTGTGGGATCTCTTGTGACCTCCGAGGGGAGCAGCTTCGACCTACAAGCAGCTGAATGCTACAACGTCGTCCTAATAATTGCGATGATCCTCTAGTGGCATCGAAAACGCATTTACCTGGAAAAGGTAAATTCTCCGACCACCTCAGGCATGTCAGTGGAAGATTCAGCGGCTTAAAAGTCCGAGATCCATCTGGGACTTGCCGCAGCTTGCTATTATTTGGCAACATTGTCAAGTAGTACACGCAGGTGGCGGCAAATTGCTCGACTCATCGGTTATTAGAGCAGTATGTAATTTTCCTGGAGCACATAGTTTAAGAATCGCCGAGAACATCAGCACCGATTACGAGAAAGTTTGCGCACAAATTAGAAAAAAAATGTAGTAACACAGTGGGAGCCAACAGAATAATCGCCAAGAAAGACAAAGCGACCCTAGAGAGACGATACCATAGGACAAACAGAAACAAACCAGCATCCCCACAAGGCGGTCAACTAGACCAACAACAATTCTATCATCCTAGGCCATTAATTCTGCTAGTCAGATGTTTATTTATATATATATATATATATATATATATATATATATATATATATATATATATATATATATATATATATATATATATATATATATATATAATATTTACTGCCACAGTCGGTGTATAATCTAGGACTCCAATTTCTCAAAAAATTTCTGATTTGCTTTACAGCCACGTAAATAGTCCCGAATAACGAGTTCCTTTCAACGTTTTCTATCAACTCAGCCATATGAGTGACGTGAGTGAAGGGGTTTCTACGAGGCAGGAGTAAAGAAAACACTCGACTTCGTTAGCCATTCTCTGTGGTCCAGGATGATGACAGACTGTCTTGGAAGGCTTCTCGTGTGCCTAATGTTTGTTGCACAAGCGTCTTGTTAGACACATTCAACGCTTATGTCGTCTTTCCTGATGGGCAAGTCGTGGGATTCCCAATTACAGCTCAAGCTTTTGCTGAGTGTCATCAGAGGATATAATGATAATGATTATACGCCTCGCACGTCTGTGGATTTTAGGGCATATCAGTCCTTTCGGCTCGGAAGCATGGATATGAGGTAAGAATACAGAATGTCCCAAATCTAAGGTAAGAATATAGAAGGTCCCACGTCTAAGGTAAGAATATAGAAGGTCCCACGTCTAAGGTAAGAATATAGAAGGTCCTACGTCTAAGGTAAGAATATAGAAGGTCCCACGTCTAAGGTAAGAATATAGAAGGTCCCACGTCTAAGGTAAGAATATAGAAGGTCCCACGTCTAAGGTAAGAATATAGAAGGTCCTACGTCTAAGGTAAGAATATAGAAGGTCCCACGTCTAAGGTAAGAATATAGAAGGTCCCACGTCTAAGGTAAGAATATAGAAGGTCCCACGTCAAAGGTAAGAATATAGAAGGTCCCACGTCTAAGGTAAGAATATAGGAGGTCCCACGTCTAAGGTAAGAATATAGGAGGTCCCACGTCTAAGGTAAGAATATAGAAGGTCCCACGTCTAAGGTAAGAATATAGAAGGTCCCACGTCTAAGGTAAGAATATAGGAGGTCCCACGTCTAAGAATGTAGGAGGTCCCATTTTTTTTCTATCATATTTTAAGAACATTCCCTTGAGAAGTGACCCAGACACCACTGACCACAGGAAAGGGTATAGCCATTTAACTATGTTATGAGTTCTTCTAGTTCTAGGAGGTCCCACGTCTCAGGAAGCAAGGATACTATACGTCCCACATTTAAGAACTTAGGGATACATAGGTACCACGTCTCATGAAGTAAGAATGTGGGTAAGATCACATGTCTCACCTAGTACCTACCCGTCACAGCAACTTCCAATTACCATCCAATTCTTCCCTCTATCACCATTTATTCTACTTACTGTCACTACTGGACCACTTTATCACCCATCTCCCCTCCCCCTACCTGTCTTCTGCAGTTTCTTCCCTTCGGTACATCTAAGTAAGTACAATACCAGACAGAAATCTCTAAAAAAAATTCATATTTTCTAACCTTTTCACACTTTACTGTAGGCAGCCTCTGTGTGCGTGAAGAAATCTTCATCTAGCGAATTCTAGCTGCCTTCTGCTTTCTTTGAGGCCCCGTGGACTGGTGGCAAAAGCTCTCGCTTCACACGGTGAGGGTCCAGGTTTGATTCCCGGCGAAGGGATGGAAACATTGGACGTGTTTCTTTACACCGGTTGTCTATGTTCACCCATCAGTAAAATGGGTACCTGGGTGTTAGTGGACTGGTGTGGGTCGCATCCTGGGACAAAACTGACCAAATTTGCGGGAAAGGCTCTGCATAACAAGGGACTTTCTATATAGTAGTATGTCCTTGATGTCAGCTATGACCTGTATACCTTGTACATGTACTGGTAGTAAATAAAATATATTATTATATTGTATTATATTATATTATTTGGATCGAACCTGTTTATACCTCACCCTGTATGAGTTTAGTGTTTCCTCATGAATATAATAATAATAATAATAATAATCTTGAATATAATAAATTTTGAATATAATAATAATAGTCTTGAATCTAATAATAATCTTGAAAATAATAATAATCTTGAAAATAATAATAATAATAATCTTGAAAATAATAATAATAATAATCTTGAAAATAATAATAATCATTAATATAATAATAATAATGTTGAATATAATAATCTTGAAAATACTACTACTAATAATTAATATAACAAACTTTAACTGGGTTAAAGAAGTCTGCAGTTTCTAATTAAGGTTTTACCATCAGAAATGATGTTAGTTAAGGGCTCTTGATCCATGTTATTGGAGTAACCCCTCCACTTCTTTCGATTTAATCTGATTACGTTCCTTTCCCCACGTGCCGCATTACTCCTACCCATTTAGCGCTCTCCATGGGTATAGTATTGGCGATAATCTGTAGATACCTGTCGTAGACAGTCAGATTATCACTGTAGAAACGTGCTACTAAAAGTTGGTCCCTGTGATGAATTGTGACAGCTGACGTGTGCGTGTGTATGAGCGTGTGTATGTGTGTGTGTGTGCGTGTGTGTGTGTGTGTGTGTGTGTGTGTGTGTGTGTGTGTACTCACCTAGTTGTACTCACCTAGTTGTGGTTGAAGGGGTCGAGTCACAGCTCCTGGCCCCGCCTCTTCACTGGCCGCTACTAGGTCACTCTCCCTGCGCCATGAGCTTTATCATACCTCTTCTTAAAGCTATGTATGGAACCTGACTCCACTACATCGCTTCCCAAACTATTCCACTTCCCGACCACTCTGTGACTGAAGAAATACTTCCTAACATCTCTGTGATTCATCTGAGTCTTCAACTTCCAACTGTGTCCCCTTGTTGTTGTGTCTTATCTCTGGAACATTCTGACTTTGTGTGTGTGTGTGTGTGTGTGTGCTTGTATACTCACCTATATGTACTGACCTGTATGTGGTTGCAGGAGTCAAGTCACAGCTCCTGGCCCTGCCTCTTCGCTGGTCGCTACTAGGTTCGCTCTCACCAGACTTCGAGATCCCTTATCGTACTTCATCTTAAAGCTATGCATGGCTCCTGCCTTTACCACTCCACTATCCAGGTCGTTCCACTTCCTAACCACTCTGAGGCTAAAGAAACACTTCCTAACATCCCCGTGACTCACCTGTGTTTCAGCTGTGCCTGGTGTTCCTGTTGTGTGTGTGTGTGTGTGTGTAACGATAAGTGTTATCGCTGCACACCTCTGGGAGCCGCCTGACGCTTTGTTAGAGCAGCGAACTGGTCGGAGTCAGGAGCCGGGGTGAACGACCCAGCATCACGCTGAACGACCCACATGATTCATACACACACATGAACACACGTACTTAAACTCACTCGCTACGTACCTATCAACCCTTTGGGAAAAACCGTATTAATATTTTTATTATTATTATTATTATTTTATATTATTAGTATTTTCATTATTATTATTATTATTATTATTTTAAAATAATAATATTATTATTATTATTTTCATTATTATTATTATTATTATTATTATTATTATTATTTTATAATAATATTAATATTATTATTATTATTATTATTATTTTATATAATAATTATTATTATTATTATTATTATTATTATTATTATTATTATTATTATTATTATTATTATTATTATTATTATTATTATTATTATTATTATTATTATTATTTTCATTATTATTATTATTATTATTATTTTATTATTATTATTAGTATTTTCATTATTATTATTATTATTATTATTATTATTATTATTATTATTTTTATTATTATTATTATTATTATTATTATTATTATTATTATTATTATTATTATTATTATTATTATTATTATTATTATTATTATTATTATTATGTAAGTTGACACTTCATCAAACAAATGTAAAATTTCTAATTCAGTTCGTAAACCAGTTCTCCTCAGACGACAAAAACTCCCCTAAAATTAAGTTCCCTTTCAAATTATAAAATTTCCCCTTCGTATTGTAAAATTTCCCTGTTTATCTGAAAATATCCCTGTTTATTTGAAAACTTTCCCCGTTTTTCTGAAAAATTTCCCACTTATCTGAAAAATTCCCTGTTAATCTGAAAATTTCCCTGCTTACCTATCTGAAAATTTTCCCTGTTTATCGAAAAAAATGACTCTTCATGTTATCAAATTTCACTTTCATTTTCACCTTCATTTCATGAAATTTCCCTTTAAATCATAGAATTTTCCCTGCATATCGTATAAAATTTCCCTCTCATATTGCATTTTTTCCCTTAAAATAGTTAAAATTCCCATTCATATTGTAAAATGTCTAGTATTCTCTCGTTTTAAAAGGGAAAAACCCATAGGTGATCATGCAGCGTCCTAGAATAGGCGGAAATTAGGTTTGATCCAAGGAAGAGGAGGGTAGCTCCAATGCCTTGAATCAAAAGCCCATCAACTGTGGTGGAAAGAAAGATTACAAGAAAAATTTTGATACTAGCTGTCTAACAAGCAGTCTACGGTCTAACAAGCAGCCTACTGTCTAACAAGCAGCCTACTGTCTAACAAGCAGCCTACTGTCTAACAAGCAATCTACTACTGTCTAACAAGCAATCTACTACTGTCTAACAAGCAGCCTACTGTCTAACAAGCAGCCTACTGTCTAACAAGCAGCCTACTGTCTAACAAGCAACCTACTGTCTAACAAGCAACCTACTGCTGTCTAACAAGCAGCCTACTGTCTAACAAGCAATCTACTACTGTCTAACAAGCAGCCTACTGTTTAACAAGCAATCTACTACTGTCTAACAAGCAGCCTACTGTCTAACAAGCAATCTACTACTGTCTAACAAGCAGCCTACTGTCTAACAAGCAATCTACTACTGTCTAACAAGCAGCCTACTTTCTAACAAGCAGCCTACTGTCTAACAAGCAGCCTACTGTCTAACAAGCAATCTACTACTGTCTAACAAGCAGCCTACTGTCTAACAAGCAGCCTACTGTCTAACAAGCAGCCTACTGTCTAACAAGCAGCCTACTGTCTAACAAGCAATCTACTACTGTCTAACAAGCAGCCTACTGTCTAACAAGCAGCCTACTGTCTAACAAGCAGCCTACTGTCTAACAAGCAGCCTACTGTCTAACAAGCAGCCTACTTCTAACAAGCAGCCTACTGTCTAACAAGCAGCCTACTGTCTAATAAGCAATCTACTACTGTCTAACAAGCAGCCTACTGTCTAACAAGCAGCCTACTGTCTAACAAGCAGCCTACTGTCTAACAAGCAATCTACTACTGTCTAACAAGCAGCCTACTGTCTAACAAGCAGCCTACTGTCTAACAAGCAGCCTACTGTCTAACAAGCAGCCTATTGTCTAACAAGCAGCCAACTGTCTAACAAGCAATCTACTACTATCTAACAAGCAGCCTACTGTCTAACAAGCAGCCTACTGTCTAACAAGCAATCTACTACTGTCTAACAAGCAGCCTACTGTCTAACAAGCAGCCTACTGTCTAACAAGCAGCCTACTGTCTAACAAGCAGCCTACTAGTGTCACGCAGAAGCAGTACAGAAGGGAGGATCTTGATCCAGAAATTAGAACTACCATCCCCTTCCTTGGATGAAACCTCGTTGCCTCGTATTCACCAGGTGCTGTGAAATACGTTCTGTTTTAGCGCTTCCTCGTGAATGCAATCTGAGGTAGTCGATTCCTTATGCATCATTCAGTAGTGGAATCCAACGCTGTTAAAATGAATTTTTGACGCATTTATAGACTCGAGGAATGAGAGAGTTAGATTCTGCTGGTAAGGAGTTGCTCAGATAACTGAGGATAAGGAGTGTCGGATCCTATTGGTACAGAGCAGCTCAGGCTTCCTCCAACACTCTTCTCTTCTCCGGTAGTGACGCTGCCGGGGTGAGTGAGATCGACCTGGCCTCTATACCTGGGCGCAAGTTACGTCAATTTTTTTGTTGTTGTCGGTGAGTTGGGGAACGTAAATTCGGTGGGCCAGGGAATGTTTGACCACTGTCAGGAGAAGACACTACCTCTTCTTGGCGAACAAAATACAATAGCCAGAGGATTATTATGTAACAACGACCATTGTCAGGAGACGACACTACCTCTTCTGGCGAACAAAATACAATAGCCAGATGATTATCATGTAACAACGACCACTGTTAGGAGATGACACTATCTCTTCTGGCGAACAAAATACAATAGCCAGATGATTATCATGTAACAACGACCACTGTTAGGAGACGACTACAACGCTTCCTAGCAAACGAAATACAACAACCAGATGATTATAATGCAACAACGACCACTGTCTGGAGAAGACACTACCGCTTCCTGGCAACCAAAGTGCAACACCCAGAGGATTATCGTGTAACAAAGACCACTGTCAGGAGTCTCAGGAGACACTACTAGTGCTTCCTGACGAACAAAAAAAGCAACAGCTTAAAAAAGAAAAAATAGTTTGTTTCCTTTACTGTTTTCTGGTAAAGTTATTTTTAATGTTGACTTTTGTTTGTCGTAGTTCTCGTCCTTCTCCGGAAACTCAAGAAAGAAATAAAAACACTTGTAGTGTTGCTTGACAACAGAGATGTGAATTGTGTTGACGCGCATTAAGACAGACACGTGGTTGAGAAAGATCGTGGCACTGCACCTGTGTAGTTAGGGGCCGCTGATCCCGGCACCTCATTCCACAGGTGAGCTCCACATGCATAAGTGTGTGAGCAGCAGATGTACGAGCTTCACACTGCAGTGCAGCGTCGGAGGTGAAGCCTCCTTGTGTTTGCACTCAGCTACTCGCCAGGAAAGACGACTCCGCAGAACACAAGAAGAGAGTCCATGGCCGGGTCTCAGTGAGCAGAGTCGCCACCATGAGGATTCCTGTCGCAGTTGCTCTAATCATCTGCATTTTCACGATTATCCAAGTAAATATATTTTTGTATATATGTCTTAAGCGCTTTAGTAACATTTCTCACTCGTGCGAAAATTTACCGTGTTATGAATGTACGATTTTTTGGACAGTGGCAAGAAGACAAATGACTGCCGACAAATTGAGGGAAATGGAGGCGAATGCTATTTACTTATGACACTTTTATTGAAAGCGTTTAAGTTCTTGAACCTTGATCACTTAAAACAAACCCAGATCACTTCGTGTATTTGATGTGATCGAAGTCAATTCCCCGAAACGTCTTCAGTGAAGGTCTTAGTTTGCATTTCCTCCAATTTGTTGGATTTGTTGGGTTTAATGTTTATCGGCATCACTAGGGTCACCAATCATATGTACTTTAATTCCTAAAACAGGGATTAAAATAAACTTAGTATACACACACACACACACACACACACACACACACACACACACACACACACACACACACACACTGAGCACTGTGCTCACACCTCACAAGTTTACGACAAAACACCACAGCAAAAATATTTAATGAGCAAAAACACCTGTGCGTTTCTTCACACGTGTTCAGAGGACCTCGCAAGATGTGCGTCACTCCATGAACGAGCACCATGTAAACATCTGAGAGCTTTTATATTTTTCAGAGAGGTATTTTTTTTTTGAGTTCTTCTTAAAATGTTGTATTGTGAGTAACCAATAACTTGCCTTAGAAGCCAAACAGGAAGTGAAACTCCGGCTAACTTTGGCTAACTTAAGGCTAACTTTGGCTAACTTGAGGCTAACTTTGGCAAACTTGAGGCTAACTTTGGATAACTCCGGCTAACTTTGGCTAACTTAAGGCTAACTTTGTAAAACAAAATTTACAACCATAGAAAAAAGCCTATTACTTAAATCACGAAATTAAATTATGAAAGAATAATTTTCAGATGATAAGTAAGACACATGTGCAGCAGTTAGGTATCTCCATTCCGAAACGTTTCGCCTCCACGGTAGGCTTCTTCAGTCGAGTACAGAAGAGGCAGCAGAAGCAGTAGAGATGTAAAGACGTAGTTGTTTTTCGAGTTACGATGCCTCGGTGTGAGAATAGGTAAAACTGGTCAATTAGCAAGAACTCATTTAAAATTAAGTCCTTTCTAAAATTTTATCTTATACGTTTAAATATATATATTTTTTAAGTTAATGTAAACAAACACAATGAAATATTTAATTCGTTAGGTTCAGAATGATTTTTGCGAAATTATGGCATAAAGAAATTTTCGACTGCCTTATTCAGCAAGGATAAGGCAAGAATAATCGCAAGTCTTACCTATTCGTCTTACCTATTATATATATATATATATATATATATATATATATATATATATATATATATATATATATATATATATATATATAAAGACTTCAAGGAAGAATATTTAGATTTCTTTCTGAAGCCATTTAAACATTCCACTTCCCCTACCACCCCATCTTTTTTATACAAACTTTATTTCAAGACAAAATACAATGGGGAGTAAAACAACATAGATAACAACTCAGAGCTACATGTCAAATACTTCGTCTAACTCCCCGGCAGTGGGCCGCGTGCCCAGAATACTGCAGGCATTTCCCTCTGGATTGCAACACTGAGTCTCTGAAAGAGGAAGCTGGTCGCCCTGTGGTCCTTGGTTTCTATGATGAGTTTTCCACCCAGCTCCTTGAGAAACTTTAGAGCACACTTGCCCCATGCTCTATGGGTCTCCGACCCTATTGGGATGAAGTTATAGTAAGAGGGAAGGTCTTCATATTTGCGGGTCTTCTGGGTCTCCCTGTGGCTGGCAGCTCCACCCCCTTCGGCTAAGGAGTGTGGACTTCCAGCCAGCATGTGTGAGCGTATTTGATAGGAGTGAATGGAGACAAATGGTTTTTAATACTTGACGTGCTGTTGGAGTGTGAGCAAAGTAACATTTATGAAGGGATTCAGGGAAACCGGCAGGCCGGACTTGAGTCCTGGAGATGGGAAGTACAGTGTGTGCACTCTGAAGGAGGGGTGTTAACGTTGAAGTTTTATAACTGTAGTGCAAAGCACACCTCTGGCAAGACAGTGATGGAGTGAATGATGATGAAAGTTTTTCTTTTTCGGGCCACCCTGCCTTGGTGGGAACCGGTAGATGTGTTAATAAAAGTAAATAAAAATAATATAACAAACCGGCCGTTTCAATCGCCTCTTACGACACCCATGGCTTATTGTTTGTTTTTAAAATATTGCTATATAAGTGATATCCCATAATGATGTGTTGACACTGACACGATGTTTACCTCTGTGTGTGTGTATGTGTGTATGTGTGTGTGTGTGTGTGTGTGTGTGTGTGTGTGTGTTGTGTGTGTGTGTGTGTGTGTGTGTGTGTGTGTGTGTGTGTGTGCGTGTGTGTGTAACTTAAGGTCAAGAGCATCGAGCCGACAAGTAGATGACAAAGCCACATGAAACAGATCATTTTCATTATAACTACGTTTCACTCACGGATGGATTCATTATTAATTAATAAACTCGCTCAGCTGTGACTTGACAGTAGTCCAGCAAGGGCCGAAACGTCGTCTGAACTTTTCCCTCTTAAAGTGTTTTAATAAAACTCTTATTGAACGATGGGAACAGCTAATGTATGGGTTAAAACAGTGACTCTGAGGTGTTTTCTATGAGTTTCGTACGTTATCATATTTGATAGATCGGAACACGTAGTGGTGACCAGAAAATGATTTTAGGCGACCGGAAGTCGCCTGAAATCGGTCTCTTCCTGTCTCTTGTTGCAATGCAAGTTTACGCTGTTTCATGTCTGTTATCTTTGTAAAACACATCCTGCTGATAAATGGTTTTGAAAACTGACAACTTGAAGATTGAGACACTGACGCAATAAAGATACCCATATGTTGCATCAGCGTCTCAAATCTTCAAAACATCCGATTTACAGAAGATAAATACTTATTAACTAGGCTAGCACAGTTGCCAGACGGAGGATCAAGCCTCCACCGCTCCGTGAACGACCTCCATGAATTATGGACGCTAATTAATGAACCTTCTTTTTTTTTACCACCTCAGGAAAATGCTGCTCAGCAGCAAATCTCATCAGATCGATCAAAGAGCGCAGACGGAGCTCTTAAAAACAAACTAATCAAGAAGGATGTTCTTGATAATGATGATCACAGTGTCAAGAGTGAAGATGGAGGCAGAGAAGGTGGTAGAGTTAAGAGGGAGGGAGCAGCTCCTGGAAGCAAGAATTCGGCAGAGAATCGACTCAAGAAAGACGGAGGAAGAGGAGATGTCAACATTGAAAAGGGTAAATTAGGAAGACCCCGTTTAAAGAATGAGGGAGAGGGGAAGAAGGGAAGAAGAGGTAAGAGCGTCAAGAAGGAATTAGGACAAAGTTCCCTGCTAAGGCAGGAGGAAAAGATTCTCGTATCAAAACGGAACGGAAAAATCCCCGCGTAAAGACGGGACGACCAGGTCGACGGCAGAAAGAAGGAACCAGGAAAACCAAGAGTGACGCACGAAGCAAGAAGAAGGCCACTAAAAAACAACGCAAAAAAACAGGAAAGAAATCAATGAAGCCCAAGAGGAAAAACCTGAAATCAGTCAAAAACCCAAAGTCAAAGAAGAAAAAAGGAGGAAAGCGTAAAAAGAAGAGAGGAAATATCAATGACCTCTCCAGCAAACAGAAGAAGCAGCGACACATGAAGACAGGGAGTAAAGGAGGCAGAAAATCAGAGAAGACAAAGACAAAACCAAGAAGAAGAGGATCCAGCACAACACTGAAAGGCAAAGGAAAGGCAACTAAGAAACTCAAAGGAAGAAAAGGCAAAGAAAGGGCAACAAAGAAGCTTAAAGGCAAAGGAAAGGCAGAAAAGAAACTCAAAGGTGCAAAAGGAAAAGGAAAGTCAGCAAAGAAACTCAAAGGTAAAAAAGGCAAAGGAAAGGCCATAAAGAAACTCAAAGGTAAAAAAGGTAAAGAAAAGTCAGCAAAGAAACTCAAAGGTAAAAAGAGCAAAGGAAAGTCAGCAAAGAAACTCAAAGGAAGAAAAGGTAAAGGAAAGTCAGCAAAGAAACTCAAAGGTAAAAAAGGTAAAGGAAAGTCAGCAAAGAAACTCAAAGGTAAAAAAAGCAAAGGAAAGTCAGCAAAGGAACTCAAAGGTAAAAAAGACAAAGGAAAGTCAACAAAGAAACTCAAAGGTAAAAAGAGCAAAGGAAAGTCAGCAAAGAAACTCAAAGGAAGAAAAGGCAAAGGAAAGTCAACAAAGAAACTCAAAGGTAAAAAAGGCAAAAGAAAGTCAGCAAAGAAACTCAAAGGTAAAAAAGACAAAGGAAAGTCAACAAAGAAACTCAAAGGAAGAAAAGGCAAAGGAAAGTCAACAAAGAAACTCAAAGGTAAAAAAGGCAAAAGAAAGTCAGCAAAGAAACTCAAAGGTAAAAAAGACAAAGGAAAGTCAACAAAGAAACTCAAAGGAAGAAAAGGCAAAGGAAAGTCAACAAAGAAACTCAAAGGTAAAAAAGGCAAAAGAAAGTCAGCAAAGAAACTCAAAGGTAAAAAAGACAAAGGAAAGTCAACAAAGAAACTCAAAGGAAGAAAAGGCAAAGGAAAGTCAACAAAGAAACTCAAAGGTAAAAAAGGCAAAAGAAAGTCAGCAAAGAAACTCAAAGGTAAAAAAGGCAAAGGAAAGTCAGCAAAGAAACTCAAAGGAAGAAAGGCAAAGGAAAGTCAGCAAAGAAACTCAAAGGTAAAAAAGGCAAAGGAAAGTCAGCAAAGAAACTCAAAGGTAAAAAAGGCAAAGGAAAGTCAGCAAAGAAACTCAAAGGTAAAAAAGGCAAAGGAAAGTCAGCAAAGAAACTCAAAGGAAGAAAAGGCAAAGGAAAGTCAGCAAAGAAACTCAAAGGTAAAAAAGGCAAAGGAAAGTCAGCAAAGAAACTCAAAGGTAAAAAAAGGCAAAGGAAAGTCAGCAAAGAAACTCAAAGGTAAAAAAGCAAAGGAAAGTCAGCAAAGAAGCTCAAAGGTAAAAAAGCAAAGGAAAGTCAGCAAAAACTCAAAGGTAAGAAAAGGCAAAGGAAAGTCAGCAAAGAAACTCAAAGGTAAAAAAGGCAAAGGAAAGTCAGCAAAGAACTCAAAGGTAAAAAAGGGAAAAGGAAAGTCAGCAAAAACTCAAAGGTAAAAAGGCAAAGGAAAGTCAGCAAAGAAACTCAAAGGAAGAAAAGGCAAAGGAAAGTACAAAGAAACTCAAAGGTAAAAAGGCAAGAGAGCAAAGAAACTCAAAGGTAAAAAGGCAAAGGAAAGTCAGAAAGAAACTCAAAGGTAAAAAGGCAAAGGAAAATCAGCAAAAAACTCAAAGGAAAAAGGCAAAGGAAAGTCAGCAAAGAAACTCAAAGGTAAGAAAGGCAAAGGAAAGTCAGAAAGAAACTCAAAGGTAAAAAAGGAAAGAAATCAGCAAGAAACTCAAATGAAGAAAAGGCAAAGGAAAGTAGTCAAAGAAACTCAAAGGTAAAAAGGCAAAGGAAAGTCAGCAAGAAACTCAAAGGAAAAAGGCAAAGGAAAGTCAGCAAAGAAACTCAAAAGAAGAAATGGAAAAGGAAAGTCAGGAAAGAAACTCAAAGGTAAAGGAAAGGCAATTAAGAAACTGAAAGGCAAAGGAACATCGTCAAAGAAACTAAAGGAAAAAGGAAGGAAAGCGGAAAGAAACTCAAAGGTAAGAAAGGCAATAAGAAACGAAAGGCAAAGGAAAACGCAAACTAAAAGGAAAAAAGAAGAAAGGCAAGAAACAAAGGAAAAAGGCAAAGAAATCAAACAAGAAAGCCGAAAGGCAAAAGCTAAGACGCAATAATAAAAAGAAAGCTTCCAAAGAAAGGAGACTGCAGAAGCTCAAGAGAAAGCGGGAAAAGAAAGAGCGTGCGCGAGGCATAGACAAGAGCTGTAAGAGCAGGAAAGCTTGTACTAAGCTGAGGGGAGAGTGTGTCCTGCCAGGCACCTGCAACACTCTAGTTGTTCCTGGCAAGTGCAAAGGCAATGTCTGCGAGTGTTGTCTGTCAGGTGAGTGCCTTTCTCTGTGCTGTCTGTCAGGTGAGTGCCTGTGCTGTCTGCGTAGTGCTTGTCTGTCAGGTGAGTGCCTTTTTCAGTGCTGTCTGTCAGGTGAGTGCCTTTTTCAGTGCTGTCTGTCAGGTGAGTGCCTTTCTCGGTGCTGTCTGTCAGGTGAGTGCCTTTCTCAGTGCTGTCTGTCAGGTGAGTGCCTTTCTCATTGCTGTCTGTCAGGTGAGTGCCTTTTTCAGTGCTGTCTGTCAGGTGAGTGCCTTTCTCGGTGCTGTCTGTCAGGTGAGTGTCTTTCATACTGCTGTCTGTCAGGTGAGTGTCTTTCTCAGTGCTGTCTGTTAGGTGAGTGTCTTTCTTAGTGCTTTCTTCCAGGTGAGAATCTTTCATAGTGCTGTCTCTCAGGTGAGTGTCTTTCACAATGCTGTCAGGTGAGTGCCTTTATCAGTGCTGTCTGTTAGGTGAGTGTCTTTCTCAGTGCTATCTGTCAGGTGAGTGCCTTTCTCAGTGCTGTCTGTTAGGTGAGTGTCTTTCTCAGTGCTTTCTTCCAGGTGAGAGTCTTTCATAGTACTGTCTATCAGGTAAGTCTCTTTCTCAATGTGTTGTCTATTATTTAAGTATCGTTTGTATAGTGCTGTCTGCCAGTGGAGTGTCCATGGTGCTGTCTGTCACTCAATTCTCGTTTTAATACCACTCTTTGTCAGGATTTTTTTTTGTGTCGATGGTGCCATCGACTATTTAAAGTCCTCCACGTAATATTGGGAATTACATCTGATCTTCTTATTCAATTGTGGTCTACCATAAAAAATATTTTTTTTCTGGCATTGTCATGGTATTTTGCTAAAATGCTTGAGAAGTATTGCAGCTTTTAATTCTTTTCTATATTGAAGTAAGCATGGATTAAAATATAGTTTATATGATTCTTTGAATAAAAAAATGAAAATGTAGCATATTTGTAACTTCAATTAAAAAAATAGACACAAAATTATGCTGACGTATGTTAATATCACTGCTTTTTAAAGTTTTCTGTACATTTTTGTTTTAATTCGTTCTTCTAACTTAGAGTATCCGCACATCCAGGAATAGTCAACTATTATTGCTATGAATTTCAACAATACACTCATAATGGGAAGCAATGCAATTTAAACTTGTTGATGTGTCATAATTAATTATCCAAAAATAGTGCATCATCTGTACATCTTAACTACCGACATACAGCATTTTATTACTCACGAAATCGTAATGACACCACTTGGCCCAGTGGTTAACGCACTAGCCTGTGAATTTTAGGAATCACCTGCCATGGGTTAAAACCTTCACCCGTTCCGTGGTTAGTTTAACATTTTGTTGTTTAAGATTTATCAAAAGTCTGTTTTTGATGTTTGTTATTCTCAGGCTGACTAACACAGGATGCAATTATCATTACCAGCAGTTTAAGAAATGCAATTGCATTTGCCTAGGGCTCTGACTCAGAATGAAAAATATATCAAGAGAGTCATATTAAATGTAATTTGTATCACTTGCCAGTAAGACATGTGAAGACTGACCTTTGAACCCTGTGAAATTTCAGAACCTCTGGAGGATTTGTCAACTTTTGTGGCCGAAATTACGACCCTAGTGACTAATACTACGCCTTCACTGCCTAGTACTTCAACCTTAGTGCCAGAGATAACCACGCCAGCATCCGTCAGAATCTTAGAACTCACTATAACAACATTAAAGTCTAACTTAGCAGAGTCAGAAGAGAGTGAGTCACCTGTTCATGTGCGAAAGTCTCTAATAGAGCATGAAAATTCGAAGTCTCTCACCGTTTCGACACCTGCGCTTGAAGATCGCCATAGGGGCTCCATGACTTCGGACGAGTCAGCGTCTGCTCAAGAATCGGGGCGAAAGGACCGCCCTGCGATTTCCCCTGTCTCAAACGAAATGTCTACAGCTGTGATGCCGGTGTCTTCAGACCTCAGCGAGAGCTCAGCACCCTCGAACGAGTCGCCTTCTGATGTATTACCAATGCCAACAGACCTCCAT
Source organism: Cherax destructor (assembly GCA_009830355.1). Lineage (NCBI taxonomy): Eukaryota > Metazoa > Arthropoda > Malacostraca > Decapoda > Parastacidae > Cherax > Cherax destructor. The sequence goes on from WNWK01003028.1 coordinate 108,415, forward strand.
CAGGGTTCCTCTACCTCAAACGAGTCAGTGTCTACAGACCTCCACCAGAGTTCCTCTACCTCAAATGAGTCACAATCTGCTTTACCAGTGTCTACAGACCTCGAACAGAGTTCCTCTACCTCAAATGAGTCACAATCTGCTCCTCTTCCAGTGTCTACACACCAAAAGAATACCTCTTCTTCGAGTGAGGATCCTTCGGCTTCACTACCGGTGTCTACAGACCTCAAAGAGGGTTCCTCGACCTGGAATGAGTCTTCCTCTGCCTCACTGCCAGTGCCTGCAGACCACAATAAGAACTCATCCTTTAATGAAGCTCCATCGGCACAGGTACCAGAGGCAAAGGACCAGAATAAGAATCCTTCTGCCTCAAATGAGAATCCTTCAAATCACGCTGCTGGCTCTACAGACCAGCAAAAGAATTCTACTTCGAAAGAGTCACCGGCTACTCAAGTACCAGAATCTAGACCTCAACATCATGATATTGTTACTTCGAATGAGGCTTCAGTTAATATACCGGACACTAAAGACCAGCATAAGAGCTCCTCAGTTCTGAAAGAAGCACCGTTATCGATAACTACAGACCAGTACCTGAGTTCCTCTACCCTGAAAGAGGCTCCAGTTCCAGTAGCAAAAGACCAACAGAAGGGTTCAGCTACCTTGAAAGAGGCTCCAGTTCCAGTAGCAACAGACCAACAGAAGGGTTCAGCTACCTTGAAAGAGGCTCCAGTTCCAGTAGCAAAAGACCAACAGAAGGGTTCAGCTACCTTGAAAGAGGCTCCAGTTCCAGTAGCAACAGACCAACAGAAGGGTTCAGCTACCTTGAAAGAGGCTCCAGTTCCAGTAGCAAAAGACCAACAGAAGGGTTCAGCTACCTTGAAAGAGGCTCCAGTTCCAGTAGCAACAGACCAACAGAAGGGTTCAGCTACCTTGAAAGAGGCTCCAGTTCCAGTAGCTACAAACAAACAGGCTCCTGTTCCGGTAGAAACAGACCAACAGAAGGGTTCAGCTACTTTGAAAGAGGCTCCAGTTCTAGTAGCAACTGACCAACAGAAGGGTTCAGCTACCTTGAAAAAGGCTCCAGTTCCAGTAGCAACAGACCAACAGAAGAGTTCAGCTACCTTGAAAGAGGCTCCAGTTCCGGTAGCAACAGACCAACAGAAGAGTTCAGCTACCTTGAAAGAGGCTCCAGTTCCGGTAGCTACAGACAAACAGGCTCCAGTTCCGGTAGCAACAGACCAACAGAAGAGTTCAGCTACCTTGAAAGAGGCTCCAGTTCCAGTAGCTACAGACAAACAGGCTCCTGTTCCAGTAGCAACAGATCAACAGAAGGGTTCAGCTACCTTGAAAGAGGCTCCAGTTCCAGTAGCTACAAACAGACAGGCTCCTGTTCCAGTAGCAACTGACCAACAGAAGGGTTCAGCTATCTTGAAAGAGGCTCCAGTTCCAGTAACAACTGACCAACAGAAGGGTTCAGCTACCTTAAAAGAGGCTCCAGTTCCAAAAGCAACAGACCAACAGGCTCCAGTTCCATTAGCAAGAGACCAACAGGCTCCAGTTCAAGCTGCAACCGACCAAAAGGCTCCAGTTCCAGTAGCAACAGAACAACAGAAGAGTTCAGCTACTTTGAAAGAGGCTCCAGTTCCAGTAGCAACAGATCAGCAGGCTCCAGTTCCAGTAGCAACAGATCAACAGGCTAAAGTTCCAGTAGCAACAGAACAACAGAAGAGTTCAGCTACTTTGAAAGAGGCTCCAGTTCCAGTAGCAACAGATCAGCAGGCTCCAGTTCCAGTAGCAACAGACAAACAGGTTCCAGTTCCAGTAGCTACAAACAAACAGGTTCCTGTTCCAGTAACAACTGACCAACAGAAGGGTTCAGCTACCTTAAAAGAGGCTCCAGTTCCAAAAGCAACAGACCAACAGGCTCCAGTTCCATTAGCAAGAGACCAACAGGCTCCAGTTCAAGCTGCAACCGACCAAAAGGCTCCAGTTCCAGTAGCAACAGAACAACAGAAGAGTTCAGCTACTTTGAAAGAAGCTCCAGTTCCAGTAGCAACAGATCAGCAGGCTCCAGTTCCAGTAGCAACAGATCAACAGGCTAAAGTTCCAGTAGCAACAGAACAACAGAAGAGTTCAGCTACTTTGAAAGAGGCTCCAGTTCCAGTAGCAACAGATCAGCAGGCTCCAGTTCCAGTAGCAACAGACAAACAGGTTCCAGTTCCAGTAGCTACAAACAAAGAGGTTCCTGTTCCAGTAGCTATTATCCAACATAAGGGTTCAGCTACATTGAAAGAGGCTCCAGTTCCAGTAACAACAGACCACCAGGTTCCAGTTCCGGTAGCAACAGACCAACAGAAGGGTTCAGCTACCCTGAAAGAGGCTCCTGTTCCAGTAGCAACAGACCAACAGAAGAGTTCAGCTACCTGAAAGAGACTCCAGTTCCGGTAGCAACAGACCAACAGAAGGGTTCAGCTACCCTGAAAGAGGCTCCTGTTCCAGTAGCAAAAGACCAACAGAAGGGTTCAGCTACCCTAAAGGAGGCTCTAGTTCCAGTAGCAACAGACCAACAGAAGGGTTCAGCTACCTTGAAAGATGCTCCAGTTCCAGTGGCAACAGACCAACAGAAGAGTTCAGCTACCTTGAAAGATGCTCCTGTTCCAGTAGCAACAGACCAACAGAAGGGTTCAGCTACCTTGAAAGAGGCTCCAGTTCCAGTGGCAACAGACCAACAGAAGAGTTCAGCTACCTTGAAAGATGCTCCTGTTCCAGTAGCAACAGACCAACAGAAAGGTTCAGCTACCTTGAAAGAGGCTCCAGTTCCAAATGCTACGGATCAGAATAAGAGTTCCTCTCCCTCGGATAAGCCTTCTGCTCCGGTACCAGGAGCTACAGACCAAGTTAATACTTCCTCTGTTTCAAAGGAGATTCCGGCTCCGGCATCTTCCTCCTCGAACGAATCAACAGCCGTCGATACATTACCAATACTCATTCTGATACGAGATTCTTTAATCAGCAACAGGAGCGAACTGATTAATGCGTTTGCTTTAGTAAACAGACTGTCAGAAAAGCTCACGTACTTGCTTAGTAAGACCGATGTTGTAAACAACGTTAGAAAGCGTCGTAGTATAAGCCAGATTGAAATCATTATTAAAGCGACTAAGAATTTCGAGGCTAAGGTCCTGGAAAGGGACATGTTAGAGGTAACTGTTCAGAGAGATGTCCTTCAAGAGGCCCTGATCACCATACTGGAAATCACAGTGTCAGTGCTCGATGGATCGACGAAGGTCAGTACCGGTCTGTCGAAAGTCGTGAAGGACGCAATAGCCGTCAACAGTGGGACTCAACAAGTAATACGAGATACAGCTGAAGTTCTGCACCAGGAAATTTTAGCGTTACAAGTGAGAATTGACGAGCAAGGAGGACCACCAGCAGCAATACCCAATTTCCCAACGCAACGCTATTTGCAGCGGTTCTAACACTGGAGTTACTGTAGTTCTACATTAATTCTCTCTATAACAACGAGCTGTAAATGAAAATCCCCTAGGACTACCCCGAGCCCTACACCAAGTTCCAACACAACCACAAATTCTGTAATAAAAATTGCCTGAAACAGGATTCTCTACTTTATTTATTCGACACTAACGAAATCCCCTACAACACGAGATCTACAAGAACCACCACAACACGAGATCTACAAGTACCACCACAACACGAGATCTACAAGTACCCCTACAACACGAGATCTACAAGAACCACCACAACACGAGATCTACAAGTACCACCACAACACGAGATCTACAAGTACCCCTACAACACGAGATCTACAAGAACCACTACAACACGAGATCTACAAGTAACTCTACAACACGAAATCTACAAGCCCTACCACAACACAGACTACAAGTACCTACAACACGAGATCTACAAGAACCACTACTACAGATCTACAAGTAACTCTACAACACGAAATCTCAAGCCCACCAACACAAGATCACCATGTTTCAATAGTACTAAATAAATATACTTCACCACATCACTAAGCCTTCATTATAGACACACACACACACACACACACACACACACACACACACACACACATTAAAATATATATATATATATATATATATATATATATATATATATATATATATATATATATATATATATATAACTCACTGAAACTTGGCATCGCGGCCATGTTGGGTGTTCTAAATTAAAGCACAATGAGCTTGTATTTACAAATACTTGAGAAAGTTTATTCTGATACTAAATAAAGTTTTTTCTTCTTCTCAACAGTCACTTAATGTTTGGAATCGTTTGAAGATGTTGGCAATGTTAGTATCGATGATGGCTTAGGTGTTTAATGTGTGACTGATGAGTAGGCTGCTGTGTATGTGTGTTTTTGATGAGTAGGATGTATAAGTGATTGTATTTTTGAGGAGTATTTTGTGAGTCTTTCCGTTTTTAAAAAGGTTGTTCATGTTTGCGTGTATTTATAATGCAGGTTGTGTGTGTTTGGGAGTTAGTTGTGTGTACGTATTTCAGTAAGTTGTGTTTGTGAGAAGTAGAATTTGTGTGTGTGTGTGTGTGTGTGTGTGTGTGTGTGTGTGTGTGTGTGTGTGTGTGTGTGATGGCAAGCAGGGTGAATTTGTGTTTCATATGTAGGTTATGTTTGTATACGTGTTTGACAAATAGGCTGCATTAGTATGTTTTTCAAGTGGTTGTATAGGTGTTCTGAGCACGTTACTACCACCACCGCCACTACTACTACTACTACTGTCAACACCACCACCACTACTATTATTTCCACCACCACTAACCACAATCACCACCAACTCAATCACCACCACCACCCCCACTACTACTACTACTTCCACCACTACCACCACAACCACCCCCATTACTACTACTACTACTTCCACCACTAGCACCACCACCATTCCCACTACTACTACTACTACTGTCACCACCACCACTATTACTACTACTACTACTACTATTTCCACCACCACTAACCACCATCACCACCACCTCAACCACCACCACCACCCCCACTACTACTACTACTACTATTCCCACCACTACCACTCCCACTAGTACTACTACTACTACTCCCACCACTATCACCACCCCCAATACTACTACTACTCCCACCACTAACCACCACCACCATCAACACCACGAACACCTCCAACACCACCACCACGAACACCCCGAACACCTCCAACACCACCACCACCACGAACACCACGAACACCTCCAACACCACCACCACGAACACCACCAACACCACCAACACCACCACCACCACCGTCCCGGTGCTGTGTTGGCCAGAATTACAGAACAACAATCAAATTTTCACAGAGAATAAATAAAATCAATAACGATAACTTTGCTTTGTTACCTACTTACTGCTAAGTAAAGAGAGAAAGCAGGTGTAAGAAGATTAAGACTCAGGTTCCTACTTATAAGTAAATAGGTACCTAGTGTAAGATTCACTCCCATATTCCAAAATATTTATTGAAATATATTTATTGCAAAATAAAAGTTACGAATAGCAAATAAAAAGTGTGATATTAAACGAACGAACTGAAAGATCAAATAATAATTGATATGAAACGAACGAAATGGAACATTTGGAACGAATTGGAACGTTCAATTGCATTGAACTCTCGTCAGTGAGAGATCCAAACCCACTTGGAGACAAAAAAAACGGGTGACAGATTTTGGCCTCCAACTGAGGTCCTCTTCAGCAGATCTGATGAAAATTTGATCCTAGGAAGAAAAGGGTAATTTCAGTTCCTAGGATCAAGATCCTTTCACCGGCATCAAGGTATCTTCTTGAAGGGACCGGAAGTGGTGCTTTAAGCGTGTTACGAGTCTTAAATAAAAATTGACCACAATCGCAGACATGAGGTTGACTGACTGGCAGTGGTGCCACGGACATGAGGTTGACTAACTGACAGTGGTGCCACAGACATCAGCTTGATTGACTGGCAGTGGTGCCACGGACATCACCTTGACTGACTGGCAGTGGTGCCACGGACATGAGGTTGACTGACTGACAGTGGTGCCACGGACATGAGGTTGACTAACTGACAGTGGTGCCACAGACATCAGCTTGATTGACTGGCAGTGGTGCCACGGACATCACCTTGACTGACTGGCAGTGGTGCCACGGACATTAGCTTGACTTACTGGCAGTGGTGCCACGGACATCAGCTTGACTTACTAGCAATGGTGCCACTGACAGTTTCATCGACATTTGTGCTCCCATGGCTTTTATACTGTGCCCCCCTAACACCCTTTTCACCCAGTTGTAAATAGGTAACTATGAATATTAGTCGACTGTTGTGGGAGGCATCCTGAGGGAGGGAGGGAGTTAGATGGGCAGGTGATCAATAAACTTTGGATAAAGCGTGTGGGGGGGGGGGAGAGAACAAATAGGGTGGGATATGACACCGAGTGTAAGCTGACCTCACATGTAAAGATGGTGTGGCTTGTAGTGTGACTTACGTCCACACTGGTCGCCCTCGGAATGGAAGATGCTGGTTAAGGAACAAGGTATCCTTTAGGCAATGATTCGCTCGGTGTAGAGATTTACCTAATTGATTGTGATTTGATAAAGACTTCACAGGGCGACATGTAGTTGTAGGATGGCAGCATCTGAACGTAGTTCTTGATGTCAGCACATCAACAGTGTGCTGTACACTGCTACGTGTGTTGTACACTACGTGTATTGTACACTACGTGTATTGTACACTACGTGTGTTGTACACTACGTATGTTGTATACTAGGTGTGTTGTACACTGCTACATGTATTGTACACTGTTCACATCATGTCATTCACTACATAGTTTAAGTTCTAACGAGGCGTACAAGACTTGAAACTTGTCGTGGGACACGACTCTTGTCTGTATTCGAGGAACCGAGAGTGCCTGCTTCAGGGACAAGGCTGAGGGAAGCGCAGGGCGCGCTTAGCAGTCTGTTAGCAGTCTTGAAGGTGACTAGGACGCCAGCGCACGACCTAGTTAGCAGTCTGAGTGGTGACAAAGGAAGGGGGAAACAAAAAACTATGTGGAACAATATCAGAAGAATAAAGAGAAACAAAAGCTAGAGCAGCACACATTTATAGCAGCTGCACCAATTGCAACATCATTTGGCAGCAGAAACAACAAGTGCAACGATAACACCAGAAACAACAACAGTAGGAAAGGCTCTCTGTCTCTGTATGCATCTCTCTCTCTCTCTCAGCAACAGCTAAAGCTTGTTTTCCTTCATCGGAGGATCAAGAAATTTTCAAACAGTAACATTTGACACGATGATGGAACAAAGGATCGAGCAAGACTGAAACGTTCCCTTTGTTCTTCTGAATTGGCTGAAGTAGGCTTCTGTAGTAGGCTTCTGAAGTAGGCGTGTGCTGGAGGCTTCAGTTGGGAAAGTCAGTAAGGTTTACGTGGATTATACATAAATCTTTTCATTAAGAATAGAAGAGATTAAGTGAATATTTCTGTCACCAACTGTGACTGTCTCCTGCAGTGTAGTTGCAGAACTCTACATTCAGTATATTCTCTGCAGTTTTCGGAAAAGTTTGTGCATATTGCAACTACCAGTTTCATTTAGTTATCCATTGCATCCTCTTCATGTCTGTCTGTCAGCAACATACGCACCCACCTGCCACCGGGGCAACATTTACACCAGTGTGCCACTGAGGGAAAACATCCACGCCCACGTACCACTGAGGCAACACTTACGCCCGCGTATCACTGTCAGCAGCGCCCGCGTATCACTGTCAGCTAAGGAAATCTAACCTGATTTTTTTTTTTGACGAGGAAGCACAGTGACGGTGATAGTGAGTGATGGATCCTGAAGACTCCGTGGTAGTCTGTGTATTTCCTATTTTCTCTTCATCATTCTGGGATTTTTATTATATTTGAAGTCTCCTATTCTCTCTCTCTCTCTCTCTCTCTCTCTCTCTCTCTCTCTCTCTCTCTCTCTCTCTCTCTCTCTCTCTCTCTTCATACACTGTAGGTAAATCCTCCAAAAATGTGAAGGAACGTCCGCCGCTTGTGAGGCTGGCGACCGGATTTCTATTTATGTAAATTTGCCTTCTGTTTCCTAGTGTGAAGAGCACATCCGGAATTTTTATCAGAGTTGATTGTAACTTGCACGTAACCTCGCCTTCATCTCCCAGTTTTGGATTTTCAAACTTTCCAAGGGACAAAAATCACGGAACTTTACCATCTATTTCGCGTGATTCGTATGCAATATTTTGGTTGTGGGAAATGCCACGAAAAATCACGAAGTGATTTCTAGCATTTGTCACTACGAGCTTCCGTCAACGGAGGTGTCTTGATGCCGGCGATGGGCTCGTTTTCCCAGGTCCCCTTTTCTCTCGTCTTTCTTCATATTCTTTTTTCTCCCTTGTTCCTCACTCCGTCTCTTCCCAGTCATCTTTCTAACATACTACCTCCTTAGTTATATTTCTTAAGAAATACTGCGAGTTAAAAGCTCTTCGCTTTCTTTCTCCTTCTCGCTCTCTTTCTCTCTCCTCTTTCGACTTATTCCTCTTTTTCCTCGTTTCTGCTGAATATGACTTTCCCTTTCTCTCCATCACTTTCCCTTTCTCTCCATCACTTTCCTTCTTTCCCCTCAACCTCCTACTCCTTCAACATCCACTTTTTCTTCCCTCTGTTATCCCTTCTTTTTATTTATATTTTTATTACCCATTTCTTCTAATTCTTCTCCCATATGCTATATCCCTTCAGTATAAGAGAGATATACCAATAAGGGTTCTTTTTTATAATAAAAATATATAAAAAAAATCTTTAAGCTAAGACTCAAGGCGTAAGAGAGGAGAATCAAGGAACTTGGAGCTATGACTTGAAGAACAAGAGCTGGAGTATTAAGAATCATGGAGCAATGACTTGGGAAAGAGCATCAAGAAACACGGAGCTCTTCCATATCCTATATCTCTCACTCCCATTCCTTTGTCAGGAAATTCGGGAATGGGTTGCTAGATGGGGATCAACGTCGCCCGACAGGAGTGGGTGAGGCAGGACTAGGTAATGTTGATGTTAATGACAGTGGTACTGTTGGTGGTAGTGATAATGTTGGTGGAGATGCTGGTAATGGTGGTGATAGTGATGGTGGTGGTGGTTGTGGGGAGCAGCGAATGCACTGCGTGTGTGTCGAGGTCAATCTTGACCTCCCAGACAGGCCTTCCTGGGGTCAACCTCCCAGAGAAAACCTCGCAGTCGCGCCCTACAAACGGACTTCACAGAGGAAACTGTACGGGAAAACCCTGTAGTAATACTTCCTCCCAGTGGAAACCCTACAGGAAAAACACCTTGATGGTAAACCTTACAGAAGAAACCCTGCAGGAGGTTTCCCTCTACTCAGAGTTCAAACCGACTTAAATATCTCACAGAGTATCTAAACTAAAATGTATTTGACTACAGTCTACCATATGTATGTATCAGAGCTAAAAGGTGTGACTAGAGCCTAGCATCTATGTTTGTATAGCAGCTGTAAGAATTGACAAGTTACCCCACAAATGACTGTGAAACTATACCACTGCAAATGTATTTCTATGTCCCACTGTATTTCTCACCACGAGTGGTACATACTATTGCATAACCCATACCTCTGTGCCACTGTACCACAATTTATTGTAAATGCATCTTGCTCTCCACTCCATTACCGTATCAAAAAAAAAGCCTTACCACTGTCTCACTGTAGCACAATCCCACTGTACTGCTGTATCCATGTTATTACGAAGACAGCTTATTCTGAAGGCCAGGCAGCGTCCACTCCATCACCACAACTTTCCCACTAAGTCTTGCCAACTTTTTCGTGGTACCTTGTGCTTGTATCAACCCATTCCCCTGCCAAGCACCTATTTACCTTGCGTGTTCTCAGAACAAACAATACATACTTAATGCACAATTCGTCGCATACTTAATATAAGACACTTTGACCGTTTCAAAGTCCACTTTGAAAGTCCTCTAAGAAATTCATAGGTGAAGAAAAATGTTACATAAGAAACTTTAACTGGGACAACGTTTTGCTAGTCAAAACATTTCGTCATAACGTTTCGCTGTGACTAGTAAAAGCCCCTAGACAGGTCGAAACGTTGCCCCAGTAAAATCAGCGTCTTTTCTTCACTATTACTCACCATTTTAAACAGAAATTTTTCATACAAATCCATCAGCAATTTCCTAAATAACTTACGATAAACGAAATCAAATTTTCTTTGTTCCAAAATTTGAAGGGTCCTATGGATTACGATGTCCGCACATTTCTGGCAAAAGATCTATTGGGTGAACGATGGTGAATGTGTTTTCTTTTGTGGGGTCACCTTCTTTAGTGAGAAACAGCCGATGTGATAAAAACAAATGAATTAGCTATACCGTACGATTAGCTTGACAAAATGAATATGAGATAATATTTAGATGTAAAGGAAAAGTAAAGTTAACATAGATTAGTTTACGTTTCAGATTGATATGTTAAGTTAGGTTAGATGAAGTTAGGCTAGTTAAGATTAGTTGTAGTGAGGTTAAGGTACGCTACTTTATGATGCACTAGGGTAGTTTAGGTAAGGTTAGGTTAGATTAGGTTAGGTTAAGTTAGGTAGGTTAGGTTAGATTAGGTTAGGTTAGATTATGTTAGGTACTATGTGATATATTGGAATACGTATGGCTAAGTTAAGTTAGGTTAAGTTAGGCTAGTCTAAGCTAGGCTAGGCTAGGCTAAGCTTGGCTAGGCTAGGCTAGGCTAGGCTAGGCTAGGTTCTCGCAACAATGATCCTCACTACATGGGATTCACCAACAATAACTGGTCATTTATTGCCTCAGTAATTGCCCTTCCGTTTCCTCGACGATCGAAATCGTTGTAGCCGCCGCAAGAGTAAACAGAACACTGTATCTTACACACACATACACACACACAACTACGCATCAAGCAAACACAGGTCACAAACAGGAAAATCCTCAAAAACCCGAAAGTTATATAACTAGGCAACACACGGAGTCAGAACACAGACTGGGAACCACGTAGCTACCAGAAACCTGACACAACAATGAAACTAAGCAACATATAAATATGCAACCCACACAAAAAGTACAAACACATACACACACACACACACACACACACACACACACACACACACATGACAGGGTGACAGCAGTAAGACAAGAGAGAGAGGGGTGGGTAGATTGCATATTCTTGGACTGTAAGAAGGCGTTTGACACAGTTCCACACGAGAGATTAGTGCAGAAGCTGGAGGACCAGGCAGGGATAACAGGGAAGGCACTACAATGGATCAGGGAATACCTGTCAGGAAGACAGCAGCGAGACATGGTCCGTGGCGAGGTGTCAGAGTGGGCGCCGGTGACGAGTGGGGTTCCACAGGGGTCAGTCCTAGGACTGGTGCTGTTTCTGGTATTTGTGAACGACATGACGGAAGGAATAGACTCCGAAGTGTCCCTGTTTGCAGATGATGTGAAGTTGATGAGAAGAATTCAATCGGACGAGGACCAGGCAGAACTACAAAGGGATCTGGACAGGCTGCAAGCTTGGTCCAGCAATTGGCTCCTGGAGTTCAACCCCACCAAGTGCAAAGTCATGAAGATTGGGGAAGGGCAAAGAAGACCGCAGACAGAGTACAGTCTAGGGGGCCAGAGACTACAAACCTCAATCAAGAAAAAAGATCTTGGGGTGAGTATAACACCAGACACATCTCTTGAGGCGCACATCAACCAAATAACTGCTGCAGCATACGGGCGCCTAGCAAACCTACGAACAGCATTCCGACATCTTAATAAAGAATCGTTCAGGACCTTGTACACTGTGTACGTTAAGCCCATACTGGAGTATGCAGCACCAGTTTGGAACCCACATCTAGCCAAGCACGTAAAGAAGCTCGAGAAAGTGCAAAGGTTTGCAACAAGACTAGTCCCGGAGCTAAGGGGTATGTCCTACGAGGAGAGGTTAAGGGAAATCGACCTGACGACACTGGAGGACAGGAGAGATAGGGGGGACATGATAACGACATATAAGATACTGAGAGGAATTGACAAAGTGGACAGAGACAGAATGTTCCAGAGATGGGACACAGTAACAAGGGGACACAGTTGGAAGTTGAAGACTAAGATGAATCACAGAGATGTTAGGAAGTATTTCTTCAGTCACAGAGTGGTCGGGAAGTGGAATAGCTTGGGAAGAGATGTAGTGGAGGCAGGTTCCATACATAGCTTTAAGGAGAGGTATGATAAAGCTCATGGAGCAGGGAGAGTGACCCAGTAGCGGCCAGTGAAGAGGCGGGGCCAGGAGCTATTAATCGACCCCTGCAACCACAACTAGGTGAGTACACACACACACACACACACACACACACACACACACACACACACACACACACACACACACACACACACACGTTGCTTCTCATAAAAAATGCCCAAAACTCTTACTGACACTACTACTACTTCTACTACTACTTCTACTACTACTTCTACTACTACTTCTACTACTACTACTTCTACTACTACTACTACTTAAGTCATGGTGGGGGAGTAAACTTCATCTATGACCAGAGCAAAATTAAAAAATGAAACGAAAGATAAATTAAGAAAAAGTGTGTAAAATTACGTTGTGAAAATAATATTTTAGAGACTAACAAATATACGCAATAATTTTTCACATACTGTAGCAAGTAAAAAGACTTATTATTATTAATTATTATTATTATTATTATTATTATTATTATTATTATTATTATTATTATTATTATTATTATTATTATTATTATTATTATTATTTATTATTATTATTTTCACGAGGAAAGGCTACACTAGTAGGGATCATACACAATGTGTGAAATGGGAGGTAATTAGGTTTATTCTGAGGAAGCCGAAGATAACTAAAAAAAATTTAGATTCAAAGCAAGGATGCCTTCAGGGGAAGAGCTCTTGATACAAGGAATTGGAGCTAGTTATCTCTCCCTCTGCCTCTCCCTACCTCGGATCAAGCGCTAGGTTATTATCCAGTTCCCAGGTGCTGAATGATTCATACGAACACGAAATAGGGGAAAAAAAAGATAGGTGAAGATGGGCTCTCTCTCTCTCTCTCTCTCTCTCTCTCTCTCTCTCTCTCTCTCTCTCTCTCTCTCTCTCTCTCTCTCTCTCTCATCACAGTGAGACGGGGAAAATATTTTTTTTGGGAAATCGTTGTATTTCTCAGCCAACGGATCTGTTAAGTTTTGTTGTTGTTGTTGTGGGTGTTTGCGTGAGTGTCTTTGTTTTTCTTGTGTTAGGGTGCATGACACTGGTGTTTTAATTTCTGTTGCAGCTGTTGTTTGTGTTGTCCACCGCTGTTAGTATTGTTGTTGATGTTGCTGTGTGTTTGCGTTCTCTCAACTTTTTGTTATCGGGGCTTCGGTTGATGTTTCTCGTTTTCATGGGCTATTGTTGTTGCTGTTGTTGTTGTTAGCGTTGTTCACAGCTGTTGTTATTGTTGCTAATGCTCTTGCTGTTTGTAATAGCAGATATTATTGCCGCTGACGCTGCTGTTGCTTGCATTATTCCAGCGCTTGTTATTGCTGTTGATGCCGTTATTTACGTTGTCATAAGAGCTATTATTTATGTTGCCACAACTGTTTTATTACAGCTAAAAGCTGCTGTTGTAAACGTCGCTCACAACTGCGGTATATTGGCCTCGAAAGTCTCTGCCAAGGGGACATTACTTTCAAAACCTGACTTATTGATAAAGAAACTCTCTGTCTCTCTGTCTCTGTCCCTCTGTCTCTCTCTCTCTGTCCTCACACAGAAGATAATAAAAGCCAGCAGGGCAGTCAGGGAGCCTGCACCTTGCATCAGCAAGACGGATGGGACTTCCATTGTGAGTGTTGAGGCAGCCAGCGGTGGTAAAGTGACCAATGTGTCTTCTTATGTCCTTTTGTGAGCGTCGCTTCTCTGCTCAGATTACCTGAGTATTCCCTCACTCTTGTAGAACTCACAAAAGGAGCACAACTTATATTATATATATATATATATATATATATATATATATATATATATATATATATATATATATATATATATATATATATATATCAATAACTACACTGCACTAGCCAGGGGTCGAACCCATGATGCTTTGGCCCACCTCATGATGAGCGAAAACACACGACGCTCTAGCTAGAGCGTCATTTGTTTTCGCTCATCATGGGTGGGCTAAAGCATCATGGGTTCGACCCCTGGCTAGTGCATTGTAGTTACTGATGAATACCACTCGTTCGTGGTCACAAAAATATAATATACTGCTTGTTGAGCTAGTACACCAAACAGGGAGGAGAATGAAATTATCTTAGAGGCGTCCACACCACCGTATGTCCTTGAGTAGCGAGTACAACATTCAGTCCTACTGGATGCGCTACTCTTAAGGATTGTGTGGTTCAGTGGGCTAGAGCGTCATGTGCTTTCGCTCATCATGGGTTTGATCCCTTTCTAGTGCAGTGTAGTTATTGATCAATACCACTCGTTCGTGGTCATAATAATATATATATATATATATATATATATATATATATATATATATATATATATATTGGACTTTCTGTATAGCCCTTATTTCTTTCAGTAAATCTACCTATTTCATACTCTATCTTGTCTCCCTTTCCCTATACAGAGGAACCATCCATCCTCTGTATCAATCCCGGTATCTTCCCCTCATCCAGGCATACATAGATTAAATACACCAACCAGTATTTGCACATTACCTTTCAATCGTTAATGATTTCATCCATGCTACTGAATACATACCTCACCTGTACGCAAATTTGCTTCTACATTATTCCTGCTCGTAACTAACCTGAGAAAATGTGGTATCCAAACCTACTGAAACTCTCATACAAGTGTTTCAATACCGTATTTTTTTTAGAGAGTACTAACTATCGAATACATTTACTTTATTTAAGAGGCATAAAATGCATCTTCAATAAGATAAATCCTTAACCCCATTTATTGGGTGATTTTTAAATCCTGAATTAAAATGTTTAATAATGCTCTTCAGATATGGTATATAAAGGGAAATATTCTGATAATATCTAACCGAATACTGATTCATAAGTTCCGAATGAACATAAATATGCGATAATAAACAATTATTTTGTCTAATTTGATTTTTTACTGCGTCCGTTTTTATCTGCTTGAAAACAAACGATAGCTAGTTGGTGCCAGATCGTATGTTGGAGTACGTGTGACCAGCAGTAACAGCCTGGTAGATCAGGCCCTGATCCACAGGGAGGCCTCCTCGTGGACCGGGCCGCGGGGGCGTTGACCCCCGGAATACCCTCCAGGTAGGTAAGTAGTTAGAATACCGTAATTATAACAAGGGGCCAGAGATGTGAAACATGATGCGTAATCTCCGGAGACTTTCACAGACGCATCATAATTATTTCTCTGCATTTTAAAGGTTCTGGATTTGCCATTCTTGTACCCGAGAGGCTCAAAGTTTATACATATTTTATGTAAAGTACTGAGCACAGAGTCGAGGTAATTAGTTTAATCTGCAACAAAATAATTAAATTTAAGTTACTTGCGGCGTTTGTTCGCTAGGTATTTAAATCAGGATCATTCGTTTCTTAGACCAAGTTTCATAATTAGCTTACTATTTCAGAATGTATATAAAGAGAAGTAAAAAAAGTACTTAGCATAAAAAAGTAAGAATTTACACTACATTTAATAAGGTGAGTGTGTGTGTGTGTGTGTGTGTGTGTGTGTGTGTGTGTACTACCTAGTTATACTCAAATAGTTGTGGTTGCAGGGGTCGAGTCATAGTTCCTGGCCCCGCCTCTTCACTGGCCGCCACTGGGTCACTCTCCCTGCGCCATGAGCTTTATCATACCTCTTCTTAAAGCTATGAATGGATCCTGCCTCCACTACATCGCTTCCCAAACTATTCCACTTCCTGACTACTCTGACTGAAGAAATACTTCCTAACATCCCTGTGATTCATCTGAGTCTTCAACTTCAAACTGTGTCCCCTTGTTGCTGTGTCCCATCTCTGGAACATTCTGTCTCTGTCCAACGTATCAATTCCTCTCAGTATTTTATGTCGTTATCATGTCCTCCCTATCTCTCCTGTCCTCCAGTGTCGTCAGGTCGATTTCCCTTAACCTCTCCTCGTAGGACATACCCCTTAGCTCCGGGACTAGTCTTGTTGCAAACATTTGCACTTTCTCTAGCTTCTTTACGTGCTTGGCTAGGTGTGGGTTCCAGACTGGTGCTGCATACTCCAGTATGGGCCTAACGTACACAGTGTACAGGGTCCTGAACGATTCTTTATTAAGATGTTGGAATGCTGTTCTTAGGTTTGCTAGGCGCCCATATGCTGCAGCAGTTATTTGGTTGATGTGCGCCTCAGGAGATGTGCTTGGTGTTATAATAATAATAATAATAATAATAAATGAAGAAGAAAGAAGAAGAAGAAGAAGAGAAGAAGAAGAAGAAGAAAGAAGAAGAAGAAGAAAAAAAGAAGAAGAAGAAGAAAAGAAGAAGAGAAGAAGAAGAAGAAGAAGAAGAAGAAGAAGAGAGAAGAAGAAGAAGAAGAAGAAGAAGAAGAAGAAGAAGAAGAAGAAGAAGAAGAAGAAGAAGAAGAAGAAGAAGAAGAAGAAGAAGAAGAAGAAGAAGAAGAAGAAGAAGAAGAAGAAGAAGAAGAAGAAGAAGAAGAAGAAGAAGAAGAAGAAGAGAAGAAGAAGAAGAAGAAGAAGAAGAAGAAGAAGAAGAAGAAGAAGAAGAAGAAAAAGAAGAAGAAGAAGAAGAGAAGAAGAAGAAGAAGAAGAAGAAGAAGAAGAAGAAGAAGAAGAAGAAGAAGAAGAAGAAGAAGAAGAAGAAGAAGAAGAAGAAGAAGAAGAAGAAGAAGAAGAAATGAATAAATGCTTTTAAAGTTATTCTAGAAATGTTTAAAAAAAATGCCGCAAAGGAGACCAGGTTTAATGTTTAATACGTGTCAGCGTGACCTTCATTGCTGTAATAACAATACACGTATCAGGTTGCAGTGTATGGCAGCCCCGCTCTTGATGTATCTCCAGGGAGGCTGATGTCAAGGTTGACTTCAGGTCAGGTTTCAATAGACGTTTTGCATGTACCATGCAATAGTTTTATTATACTTGGGGCGCTTGGAGACGTTGCCATGACGACTATTAAACTAATTAAAACACACACACACACACAAAACACACGCACACAAATAACAGTACACACTAAAAAAAAAAAAAAAAACACACACACACACCACTATTCTAAGTGTCTATCGACAAGTGCCTTTGATAACTGGTAACTAAACACATCACACCTTAGGCCTAGTGTTTATTGACAAGTGCCTTTGACACCCTGTAAGTAGCGCGCTCGTACACACGCACACACACACACACACACACACACGCGCGCACACACACACACACACGCACACACACACACACACACACACGCGCGCACACACACACACACACACACATACACAAAGAGAACTTGATTGGGAAGGCGGAGAGTTGTTCAAGATTCTTGGATGAAGAAACCTTCAAGGCATCTTGCCTTGAAGGATGCCTTGCATGATTCAGTCGAAGATATTACACCAGAGGGAGGAACACGGAGACTTGATCCTCTGGAGAGGGACCCGCTGTCTCAGCTGCAGTCCCCTGAATCTCGACACATCTTACAGTCTGTCAGTCAGATAGGCAGATACACAGCCAACTCGAGTGTGGCTGCCAAAAGGACAACTTCCAAGAGTGAGCATAATTGATGAGTGATCAGCATTCAAAGTATATTTTGCATCGTCTGCCCAAAAAAAGGATAAAAAATCAAAACAGAGAGTAAAAGATAAGATAATAAGAGTGAAGTGATTTGGAAAATGAAAACAGAACGGAACATATAATTCATAATATATATATATATATATATATATATATATATATATATATGATGGGGTCCACCTCTGGTGCAAATTGTGGGACTCATAGCCTCGGAGAAGTGGATAAAAAGGCTTAAATGAAGAATATTTAGATTTCGTATATATATATAGTATATAGATAGTGTAGGAACATGGACAAGGAAATAAATGATGTAGGTTTGTTTATAAAAGGACCTCACTGAGAATTGTGCTTCCACAGTCTTGCCTCACCCACCTCAGAGGTACTCTACATGTAAACTCAATTTGGAGGACAACCACATACTCTTTGTCGTGTCGTCAGACAGATTTGAATACCTGTGAATGTAGAGACTGGCAGGGTAGTGGTGGCTAGGGTGGTAACTGGTTGCAGGGTGCTGTTAGAAGTCCTGGTGACAGGGGTGGTGGCATGGGAGGATAGTGTCAAGTGAAAGAATTGGGGTGGTGACAGGTTGGGAGGTGACATGGATGGTGGCAGGAGTGGTGGGAGGTATGATTTAGGAATGATAATAGGAGGGAGGAGTGAAGACAGGAGATGTGGCAGGGATGGCTGTAGAGGTGTTGATAACGTGGGTTGTTTACAGGGTGGGGGTAGCCAGGGTGGTTAGTCTGATGTTGGCACGAGTGGTGGCAGAAGCTGTGGCATGGATGGTGGTAGGGAGAGTGGTGGTAGGAGTGTAGGTAGGGAGAGTGGTGGTAGGAGTGGTGGTAGGGAGAGTGGTGGTAGGAGTGGTGGTAGGAGTGGTGGTAGGAGTGGTGGTAGGAGTGGTGGTAGGAGGGGGGTAGGGAGAGTGGTGGTATGAGTAGTGGTAGGGAGAGTGGTGGTAGGAGTGGTGGTAGGGAGAGTGGTGGTAGAAGTGGTGGTAGGGAGAGTGGTGGTAGGAGTGGTTGTAGGAGTGGTGGTAGGGAGAGTGGTGGTAGGAGTTGTGGTAGGAAGAGTGGTGGTAGGAGTGGTGGTAGGGAGATTGGTGGTAGGAGTGGTGGTAGGGAGAGTGGTGGTAGGAGTGGTGGTAGGAGTGGTGGTAGGAGTGGTGGTAGGAGTGGTGGTAGGAGGGGGTAGGGAGAGTGGTGGTATGAGTAGTGGTAGGGAGAGTGGTGGTAGGAGTGGTGGTAGGGAGAGTGGTGGTAGAAGTGGTGGTAGGGAGAGTGGTGGTAGGAGTGGTTGTAGGAGTGGTGGTAGGGAGAGTGGTGGTAGGAGTTGTGGTAGGAAGAGTGGTGGTAGGAGTGGTGGTAGGGAGATTGGTGGTAGGAGTGGTTGTAGGGAGAGCGGTGGTAGAAGTAGTGGTAGGGAGAGTGGTGGTAGGAGTGGTGGTAGGAGTGGTGGTAGGGAGAGTGGTGGTAGGAGTGGTGGTAGGAAGAGTGGTGGTAGAGAGAGTGGTGGTAGGAGTGGTGGTAGGGAGAGTGGTGGTAGGAGTGGTGGTAGAGAGAGTGGTGGTAGGAGTGGTGGTAGGAGTGGTGGTAAGAGTGGTGGTAGGGAGAGTGGTGGTAGGAGTGGTGGTAGGGAGAATGGTGGTAGGAGTGGTGGTAGGGAGAGTGGTGGTAGGAGTGGTGGTAGGAGTGGTGGTAGGGAGAGTGGTGGTAGGGAGAGTGGTGGTAGGAGTGGTGGTAGGGAGAGTGGTGGTAGGGAGAGTGGTGGTAGGAGTGGTGGTAGGGAGAGTGGTGGTAGGAGTGGTGGTAGGAGTGGTGGTAGGAGTGGTGGTAGAGAGAGTGGTTGTAGGAGGGTGGTGAGTGGTGGTAGGAGTGGTGGTAGGAGAGTGGTGGTAGGGAGAGTGGTGGTAGGAGTGGTGGTGGAGGGTGGTAGAGTGTGAGGGAGAGTGGTGGTAGGAGTGGTGGTAGGGAGAGTGGTGGTAGGAGTAGTGGTAGGGAGAGTGGTGGTAGGAGTGGTGGTAGGGAGAGTGGTGGTAGGGAGAGTGGTGGTAGGAGTGGTGGTAGGAGAGTGGTGGTAGGAGTGGTGGTAGGAGAGTGGTGGTAGAGGAGAGTGGTGGTAGGAGTGGTGGTAGGAGTGGTGGTAGGAGTGGTGGAGTGGGAGAGAGAGTGGTTGTAGGGAGAGTGGTGGTAGGAGTGGTGGGAGGAAGGATGCAGACTATAAACCACAACACATTTGACTACCAAATACAAGGACTAAAAGCCTTTGTAAGTTCCAGTTTTACTTATGTCTGAAATATGCGACAACTTGTGATGGATTTCCCTGCAGCTCACCTAAATGCCTTTTATATAACTAATGCCATTATCCTCTCAGTTTTAACACATAAAAAATAGGCCTCTACCTCACAACTGACTGTTTTATAAGCATAGACAATTAGCTTAATATTATTCAACATTAAACTCTTTATGTCCCAACTGAGTATATTCATTTTGTCACCTCAGGTGTAATGTTAGAACAAATTTATAACTGAAATCTTCAGCAATAATATTCATTGTGTTTTATGAATATTGAAGGCTCGATACACCCTCTCCTAATCGAGGCCTGTCGGGCACACAGACTTCTAGATTTATTCAGTGTCTTCAGCCTCTCTGCACAGTCACATACATAAGAACATGAATAGGAAGGAGCACTGCTGTAGGCCTACTGGCCCAAGCTAAGCATGTCTAACTCAGGCACACCCACAATCCATGTAGTTATCTAATCTATTTTTAGAGTTGCACAAGTTTTTCTCTTCAATGACGTTACTCGGAAGTTTGTTCCACTAATCCACATCTCTATTACAAAAACCAATACTTTCGTAAATAGTTCTAAATCTAATTTTTTTTCAACTTGAACCCACTGCTGTCAGTCAAGTCTTGGTTAGATATTTTTTTAACGTTACTGAAATCCCCTTTATTTATTTCTGTTTTCCATTTATACAAATCAGTCATACCCCGCTGAGTGTCTGTCAGTAGTCGCATCTTATTAATCAAGAACACAAACTAGAGAAAATCAAGAGATTTACGACACTATTAGTACCAATACTAAGATGTCTGATTGAAGAGTCCTCCAGAATCTGAGTCTTTTAAAGCTGCAAATTCTCAGAGTCTTCACAGTGGAACCCCAACGTGTTTATCTAGGGGCCCGAGACAGCTACAGGAGCGATTCTGATAGTACGTCAGGTTTTCCTAAAGTAGTGTCCTGCCCGCGGATGCTGAGAGGTACATTTCGTGGACGCCAGTGTCAACCTATTAATTAAATCCGTGAAACCTAAAGAAGGTCTCTCAAGCCTCAGAGACCTATGTTTATTGGTCTCGTTTCTCGCACGTGAAGGCCAGGATGAAACAGGTATCGGTTACATTAATAAAGTTAATATCAAAATACATCTTTTAATAAATTCTTCGAGCAATTTTTTTTTTTGTCGGGAGAATGTGACAGCTTATTTAAGGTGCTAACATGATGTACCCGAACACTAAGCTTTGTAATCTGTACACCGTATATCTGGTGCACACCTTGTAATTTTTACACCTTATGTTTGATATATATATACTGTTTCTTTAATCTTCACAGTAAGAATTTTTTATATGATTTCTCCAGGGTCCTTGCTCTAATAATAATAATAATATTAATAAAATACCAATAATAATAATAATAATAATAATAATAATAATAACATACCAACAACAATAATAACAATAAAATACCAATAATAATAGTAATAATAATAATAATAATAATAATAATAATAATAATAATAATAATAATAATAATAATAATAATAATAATAATAATAATAATAACAATAATAATAATAATAACACCAATAAAAATAATACCAATACTAATAATAATAATAATAATAATAGGTTGATGGTTGGTGGATGAGTTTGGTAGGGTATGTAAAAGAAGGAAATTGAAAGTGAATATAGGAAAGAGTAAGGTGATGAGGATAACAAAAAGATTAGGTGATGAAAGATTGGCTATCAGATTGGAGGGAGAGAGTATGGAGGAGGTGAATGTATTCAGATATTTAGGAGTGGACGTGTCAGCAGATGGGTCTGTGAAGGATGAGGTGAATCATAGAATTGATGAGGGTAAAAGGGTGCGTGGTGCACCTAGGAGTCTGTGGAGACAAAGAACTTTTGTCCGTGGAAGCAAAGAGGGGAATGTATGAGAGTATAGTTATACCAACACTCTTATATGGATGTGAAGAAAGGGTGATGAATGTTGCAACAAGGAGAAGGCTGGAGGCAGTGGAGATGTCATGTCTGAGGTCAATGTGTGGTGTGAATATAATGCAGCGAATTCGTAGTGTGGAAATTAGGAGGAGGTGCGGGATTACCAAGACTATTATCCAGAGGGCTGAGGAGGGGTTGTTGAGGTGGTTTGGACATGTAGAGAGGATGGAACAAAGTAGAAAGACTTCGAGAGTGTTTAAATCTGTAGTGGAGGGAGGGCGGGGTAGAGGTCGGCCTAGGAAAGGTTGGAGGGAGGGGGTAAAGGAGGTTTGTTTTGTGTGCGAGGGGCTTGGACTTCCAGCAAGCATGCTTGAGCGTATTTGATAGGAGTGAATGGAGACAAATGGTTTTTAATACTTGACGTGCTGTTGGAGTGGAAGCAAAGTAACATTTATGAAGAGATTCAGGGAAACCGGCAGGCCGGACTTGAGTCCTGGAGATGGGAAGTACAGTGTCTGCACTCTGAAGGATGGATGTTAATGTTGCAGTTTTATAACTGTAGTGTAAGCATGCCTCTGGCAAGAGAGTGATGGAGTGAATGATGATGAAACTTTTTCTTTTTCAGGCCACTCTGCCTTGGTGGGAAACGGCCTATGTGTTAATAAAAATAATAATAATAATAATAATAATAATAATAATAATAATAATAATAATAATAATAATAATAATAATAATAATAATAATAATTTATTTTTATTTTGGCTCGAAAACAAGTCAACACAATTCGACGTGATTCACCTTAGACTCAAAAATAAATCCACAATTCTAACACAACGACTCCCTCTGCCCCCTCTCCCCCCAACAAAAAGATATCCTTAGCACTTCCTCAAGAATTTTAACGTCTTCTCAAAAGATCAAACTTTCAGAGGAATCTGCTGGAGCGGCTCTCATAGCCAGAACAAACGAGCCAATGGGCCATTAAAACTTATATATGGCTTTTTGTCTTCGTAAAACTAAGGGGGATGACTATAATAACCTAAAATGAAAAGGTGCACTTGTCTCTATTTGATAACGGTGTGGGAAAAAAGGCCTTTTTTTGGCGTTGGTGTATATGGTAATTGCTTGACCTTAGCGGTTTGAAATATATAAATGAATAGATTTAGTTTTTGAAGGTAAGTGAATGAATATAGTGATTCACTGAATATATATATATATATATATATATATATATATATATATATATATATATATATATATATATATATATATATATATATATATATATATATATATATGCTTATATATATGCTTAAAATTCGCAAGAACAGGCGAAATATTCACAAACACTGATCTCTGGCAAGGAGACTCGAACCTACGAACAAGGTACGCAGTGCTTTACCGACCGTACCACACTGGAGCTGGGCGCCAAGGTATTGGTCCAGTGTGGTGCGGTTCGTAGGTTCGAGTCTCCTTCGGCCAGAGATCAGTGTTTATATATATATGTACATATATATTACCACCTCTGGAACTGTCCTGGGGATCCTCATCTTCAGAGAAAAGAATAAACTTGCTTCAGGAAAAACTCAAAGTTCTCCCTGAAGCTGCTTGAATATTTCTATATTCTATGTAGACTATATTTAAAGACAAAATACATTGACAAAAATACAATGGGGAATATATTTCAACATACCAGCAACCTTTCGTTTTCCAGTAACGGCTTAATAAATCTTGTGGAGAGTGAAACGTTGCCACAACAAAATGTCACATTTGATGCATCTGTGTCCGTTTACCTAACATCCAGGTACCTACTTACTGTTAGGTGAACAGCGACAGCAGGTGTAAGGTGACTAGCACCCAGGTACCTACTTACCGCTAGGTGAACAAGTGCAAGGTGACTTACCACCCAGGTACCTACTTACCTCTAGGCTAACAGGGGCAGCAGGTGTCAGGAAACATGCCCAACGCTTCCACCCGTGCCGGGGTTCCACCTTGCTCTTCGGTAAGTCGAGTCATCCCTCAGCAAGATGCTTGACCAGATTACTTGACATCAACTCGTGAGGACCCGAGTCAAGAGCCACTGCGTTGGTTCCTGAAGAAGTAGACACCATTATCAGCAACCTGTTCACAGTTTGTTATAACACATTTCGACGGTTTGAACAAAAAATAATAGAGACAAATTACCGGGAAGTTTGATAACCGTAATTATTTGGGGATTATTGGAGCGAGCAAGATACGAAATATTTTATCAATGTTGGAGAAATTAATAGAAGGAAACTATGTTCGATAGAAAAATCTAATTAAGATTTTTTTTTCTGAATAGGAAATATGTGGAAATAAAAATATTGTGTGTGTGTGTGTGTGTGTGTGTGCACGCACATCTATGAGTGAAATATTTAATCCTCATTAAACAATTTAATAATAATAATAATAATAATAACAATATTAGTAGTATTAGTAGTAGTACTAGTACTATTATTATAATCATAGCCAAGCGTTTAACTCCACAATTTATAGCAAGACGATATATTAAGGCAGCCTGAGCGTGGGTTAATAGGTAGCCTGAGCGAGGTATAACAGTGAACCTGAGCGAAGTATAACAGTCAACCTTATCGAGGTATAACGATAAACCTGAGCGTGGTATAACAGTCAACCTGATCGAGGTATAACGATAAACCTGAGCGTGGTATAACAGTCAACCTGAGCGAGGTATAACAGTCAACCTGAGCGAGGTATAACAGTCAACCTGAGCGAGGTATAACAGTCAACCTGAGCGAGGTATAACAGTCAACCTGTGTCGTTTAGACTAGCAGTCATCAGGGCAGTCATAACTCAGCACTATAAACATAAGTCTCCGTGGCGTGCCAGGGGCCACGCACATTACAGCCACGTCTGGCTCATAATCACCCATCATTTTGTCGTGGAGCGTAATTAAACCCTGGCTCCCATAAGTCACCAGTGCCAATAACCAGCCAGTTGGGGCACCAGCTCGTGTATCACTCTTCCAGGCACTTCGGTGTGCCTTCAGGCTAGTGAACGTCTCTTGGTTCAAGGATATGTAGTCTCGATATAACAGTATACCGCGAAGAAGATTTTGTTGTTATAACATTTCGCTCTTTGTAGATCAACGAAGCTCTACGTAGAGCAAGTGTTTAGTACACTTTCGTACATTGCCATATCTGGTGGGTTAATGGTGTTTGAATTGAGGAGGGTCATTAGGTCTGTACGAGGGTTATTAAGGCCTTAATCACCCTCATTAAAGCTGAATAGGGGTGATTAAGGCTGCACACGGGTCATTAAGGCTACACAGGGGTCATTAAGGCAGAAAGGTAATTAAGGCTGCACAAGGGTCATTAAGGCTACACAAGGGTCATGAAGGCTACACAAGGGTCATTAAGGCTACACAAGGGTCATTAAGGCTACACAAGGGTCATTAAGGCTACACAAGGGTCATTAAGACTACAAAAGGGTCATTAAGGCTACACAAGGGTCATTAAGGCTACACAAGGGTCATTAAGGCTACACAAGGGTCATTAAGGCTACATAAGGGTCATTAAGACTACACAAGGGTCATTAAGGCTACACAAGGGTCATTAAGGCTACACTAGAGCAAACTCTCACATATACACGCTGATATGCTCCTCACTGTGACTATGTTCTGTGTGAATTATGAAAGTATTCATTTTCCTTTAATTTGCTGGAAAAGCTGTCGTAATTTAGTAAACACTACCATAACCTAACCTAACCTAACCTAATCAAACCTAACCTAGTCTAACATAAAATAACCTAACTTAATCATACCTAACCTAACCTAATCAAACCTAATTAAACCTAACCTAACATAATCTAGCCCAACTTAATCAAACCTAACCTATCCTATTCCAATCTAACCTAGCCTAACCTATCTTAATCTAACGTAACCTAACCCAATGTGACACAGAAAATAACATTTGTAGGATTATATTAAACATAAACCACTGACCACCAGAGCCTCGTACAATATAAACATTGTGAAACAAGAAGGTTTCAGGTTATAGAATAGGGAATTAGAATAGGGAATTAGAAAAGGGAATTAGAATAGGGAATTAGAATAGGGAATTAGAATAGGGAATTAGAATAGGGAATTAGAATAGGGAATTAGAATAATGAATTAGGATAGTGAATTAGAATAGGGAATTAGTATCGGCTTAGATCGCGCAGAACTTAACGCATTAAAATGCCTTGTAAAACACACTTGGTTTTGATTGTTTGGCTTTTAGAGTTTCAAGGCTATCGACTGCACCAACAGTCAATAAAGATTTTATTCCTGATATGGGGGATCAAAATTAATTCTTACGAATATAGTTTCTAAGATATACAGTGTTTCAAAGAGAGGGACCTAATTTCAAAGAGAGGGACCTAATTTCAAAGAGATGGACTCAATTTCAAAAAGAGGAACCCAATTTCAAAGAGGGTGACCCAATTTAAAAGGTACCCAATTTCAAAGGTACCCAATTTCAAAGGTACCCAATTTCAAAGAGGGGGACCCAATTTCAAAAGGGACCCAATTTCAAATCGAGGGACCCAATTTCAAAGAGAGGGGCCCAGTTTCAAAGAGAAGGACCCAATTTCAAAGAAAGGGACCCAATTTCAAAGGAACCAAATTTCAAATAGAGGGACCCAATTTCAAAGAGAGGGGCCCAATTTCAAAGAAAGGGACCCAATTTCAAAGAATGGCACTCAATTTCAAAGAGAGGGACCCAATTTCAAAGAGAGGGATCCAATTTCAAAGAAAGGTGCCCAATTTAAAAGGGACCCAATTTCAAAGAGATGGACCTAATTTCAAAACAGTATATACTGAAATTGGGTCAATCTTTTTGAAACACCCTTCCGTGTGTGTATATTCGCTGTTGCTCTCAGTGCAGACGCGTCGAGAGAGAGATGTACACGCCTGAGAACATACACAAAGACGAGTTCCTAGATTATTATACTCCAACAAACACCGAGTCCAACATTGCTCTCAAGGCGTGAGTCGTACCCAGGTCGTTACGATATTCTTTATATTTTAGCCTCTATAGCGAGAAACATTATGCTCAAATTCCCTAATTGTTAATGACTGCACAGTGTGATTTGTCGCCTGGGGATTAAGGAAGTCTCGCCTCAGTAATGCGCCTCGTTTTCACCCTTATGGTCGTCGTTAAAACTTTTCAGCGTTGTGCCAAAGTTGGTAATGAAGTCAAGGCTTTCGTGACACGCTCACCGAGTGTTCAATAGTTATAGGTCAATTATATTAGTATTAATATAATCGATGTAATGCGGCTACAATAACTGCAGATAATTAAGTATAATTCTGTTATGATGAATGATATAATTAATTCATGGCTGGATATACGGTTCTCTGTACGGGGTGTGTACACGGTGTATGTACGGGGTGTGTACACGGTGTATGTACGGGGTGTGTACACGGTGTGTTGTGTATACACCGTATTAGTAAGAAAATGGTTTAAAAAACGGTACGTTGATGAATGAGAAACTTGGGTTTCTTGTTGTGGAGACGTTTTGCCAACCAATGGCTTTATCAACCCAATACTGAGAGTTGTATGGGACTCATGAAGCCATTGGGGCGAAACGATTCCACAGCAGAGTGACTCCATCGTATATACGCAAAGAGGTTTGTAATTCTGAGTGCATATACTCCAGGAGATATTAATCTCTCACTGTATATTCACAGGTGTATAACTCTGTGTAAATGAATCTATAGGCGTGTAATTCTCAATGTATATGCACCGGGAGATGTATATATCTCAGTGTAATGTATACCAAGAGGTCTCTCTGTCTCTGTCTGTCTCTCAGCTTACATGGAGATTATTCTAACTTCGTTTTTTATAATAAACATTCTGGTGTTCGTAGTATCGCTGCCTACCATCCTAGCCATCCTCAACCAGGATTCCATGTAATCTGTACGAGTGTAAAAGTCATCCTACTTATGTAGATCATCTTATATAAGTCTGAATATAGCAGTCGTTAGTGACTGTAAGTCAGGATGAACTCTGACTTATGGTCCATGTGTAAAACCTTTTTATCTTCAGTTCTTCGACACCTGCTGCAGCGTTATTCACCGGCTGGAAGAAATGGTGTACTGTCGGCTGGTCTGAAGAGGAGGACACATCTTGGAAGACAAGCTGTTGCTGGGGCAACGTTTCGCTCTGTGTAGAGTTTTATTACGACGTCTTGAAGTGAAACAAATGCTCACCCTCGGTTTGTTTACATGAGGTAATAGATGTGCTTAACACAGAAGAAATAATACAGGAACAAAAATAATGACAATAATTTGTTTTATTTGACGTTGTTGTATTTTTATTGCTAAAATATTTGGGAACTATACACAGATAACTCGGACGTGGGAGAATGAAGCCAATGACGACGTTTCGGACCGAAACGTCGTCATTACTTTTGGGTAATTTACGTATTGTTCCAGTCAGGGCATTGTGCCATTTTATTCTTTCCTATTTGGGAAACAGAATGGCTCATGCCTTTTTCTGCGTCATCGTATTTATATAATGATATAAACACGATAATAGTAATATTGGGGCTATTTTTTTCCCCAATATTATGGGGTACAGCCTGACTGGGTAATAAACGCGGTGCCGGATATTAAAATTTACCAAGATAAACGACTTCCAGCCTGCCTCACACTATTGATAGTCGATTATACACAGTAAGGTGACCGGCTTATAAATCAAGGCTGGCACTGAGATGCGCCTAAGACAATTTAGATATCGTTGCTACTTCACTGGTAGATCTAAAAGAGCCTATATAGCGAGGTTGGTCTAGAAGTAGGCTTGAGACTGCCTATACAGCAAGGGGGTGACCTAGAAGCAGGTTTAGAGAATGTTTATCGTCGAGGTTGGGGACTGATCTCCTCATATTTACATCTCTGTTGCGTCCAGTATTTATGGACGCATAAGTTCCACTTGTGTCCTTTTACCTAACATATTGATCGGTAATTCTACCTTCTCTACCATCTCTTTATTTCGACTGAAGAAATCTAGCTCAGCAGGCGAAACGTCTCACCAATATAGCAAACTGCTGTACATTTGTCTTACTCATCTACTTATCGGTATTCATCATATCTCCCTGCTGTTAGGAGTTATTCACTCATCATTCACAGCATCATGTCACCTTGCTACCATAAGATTCACTGACTCGTCGCTGTGACAACCTTTATCACCATTATCTTCCATTGACTTCAGCTCAGTCAAAGATTGAGCTGAAGTTAATGATGTAGGTCTGAGACTACCAATACTATATACCAAGGCCGGTCTAGCAGTAGTCCTGAGACCGCCTACACAGAGAGGCTGGTCTAGCAGTAGTCCTGAGACCGCCTAAACAGAGAGGCTGGTCTACCAGTAGTCCTGAGATCGCCTACACAGAGGGACTGGTCTAAAGGTCTCTGTCCTCCTTCGTGGTCTTTCTCAAGGTCTTGTTCTATTGCAAACACTCAGGAATCTTTTTGGTGAGTTCCTCACACGTTTCTTCTTTTGATGTGAGTCTATCTATTCATCTTTTTCTTAATTAGTATTTTTCTGTTATTTTATTTAGTTGGGTGGTTAATGGGGTTTCAAGCCTGTCGACTGAACTAAGATCATTAAGGCTGCCTTCTTCACCAGCAGATAAGAATACATTAATCCCTTAAATAGGGATTAAAGTTAATTATCTCTCAGCATACGCTAAACATATGCACTGAGAAACCAATTGGGGATTTTTATTGAATAGTTTATACGTGTCAGATACTCGTATGATAGTTTTACACTGTGCTCCGCGTTATACAAATAAAACCTTGTTTTCTTTTATACACCCTGAGAGAAATACACCTCTGTGTGTATGTTCAGTGTGAGGCTGTTAAATATCCTGTGTGGCTCTTAGTTGTCCAAGTGGGACCGAAACGTCGTCATGTGCGGGTTATTGCCCATTGTTAAATAGCTTTCTTGCCTTTTTTTTCCTTTTGCCTTAAAATAATTATCATTCTGTAACCTCCTGTTCTAATACACATTTTTTTCTGCGCTTCTGTTGCTTTCTCTGTTTCTCGGAGATACTCAGTTTGCTGTGTTTTCTGTAATTATTCCTCATTCCTCACCTTTATACTGTCTCTTGAACCATGAGTTTTCTATGGTATTATGACGTTTTATTTTGATGGTCTCTGCTTAATACTTATAAGGGATGAGTTTGGAGTTTCGGCAGGACGGGAGGATGAGAATGGTTGGTGTGTACTCACGTAGTTGTGGTTGCAGGGGTCGAGTCATAGCTCCTGGCTCCGCCTCTTCACTGCTCGCTACTGGATCACTCTCCCTGCATCATGAGTTTTATCATACCTCTTCTTAAAGCTATGTATGGATCCTGCCTCCACTACATCGCTTCCCAGACTATTCCACTTCCTGACTACTCTGTGACTGAAGAAATACTTCCTAACATCCCTGTGATTCATCTAAGTCTTCAACTTCCAACTGTGACCCCTTGTTGCTGTGTCCCATCTCTGGAACATTCTGTCTCTGTCCACCTTGTCAATTCCTCTCAGTATTTTATATGTCGTTATCATGTCCCCCCTTTCTCTCCTGTCCTCCAGTGTCGTCAGGTCGATTTCCCTTAACCTCTCCTCGTAGGACATACCCCTTAGCTCCGGAACTAGTCTTGTTGCAAACCTTTGCACTTTCTCTAGTTTCTTTACGTGCTTGTCCCTTAAGTGTTGGAACATGAAGTTTTCCAGTACCACCTCCATCATCTTAGCCCTCCACGTTTCTTGGCTCCCATGTGGCTCCAAGTTTTCCCAATCGATTTCCTTGCGGTTGAAGTCACCCAAGATCAGTAGCTATGCCCTGCTCGCATGAGCCCTACTGGCCACTTCAGCCAGTGTGTCAACCATCGCTCTATTATTCTCATCATACTCTTGCCTTGGCCTCCTGCTGTTCTGTGGTGGGTTATACATCACCTTGGGACCTCCAGACTGAACTATGTAATCTCTTGCTTCTCCTCTGTTTCCTCTATCCAGCTCGTCAAAATCCCATCGGTTTTTGATCAGCAGTGTCACTCCTCCACCCCCTATGTTCCCTCTATCTTTCTTCAGGATCTGATATCCCGTTGTAAAGATGGCATCTGTTATCATACCTGTGAGCTTGGTTTCTGTGAGAGCTATTATGTCAGGTGATGCCTCTTTGACTCTTTCGTGCCACTCCTCCCACTTATTTGTTATTCCATCAGCATTGGTGTACCATACCTTCAGTTGGCTCTCTAACACTGTGTTTTGGGGGGTCTGTGAGGGTGGGGGTCCTGGCAGTGTACTGCGAGATTCTTTAGCGGAGTGTTGAGTGGGGGGTGTGAGTGTGGATTGTGGTTTGTGTTGGGATAGCGTAATTGGTTGTGGGGTTCTGGGGATGATTCTGTGAGTGCTTGCTTGTGTGTGCTTGTTAGTAGTTAGTTAGTTACCATTTTGTCCAAGGCACATGTCGATTAGACACTAGGCCTGTTGTACGTTAGTTACGATGTGTGTGTGGGTGTGCGTGTGTGTATGTGTGTGTGTGTCTTGTGTGTGTGTGTGTGTGTGTGTGTGTGTGTGTGTGTGTGTGTGTGTTGTGTGTGTGTGTGTGTGTGTGTGTGTGTGTGTATGTGTGTACTCACCTAGTTGTACTCACCTAGTTGTGGTTGCAGGGGTCGAGTCAAAGCTCCTGGCCCCGCCTCTTCACTGGCCGCTACTGGGTCACTCTCCCTGCGCCATGAGCTTTATCATACCTCTGCTTAAAGCTATGTATAGAGCCTGCCTCCACTACATCGCTTCCTAAACTATTCCACTTCCCGACAACTCTGTGACTGAAGAAATACTTCCTAACATCTCTGTGATTCATCTGAGTCTTCAACTTCCATCTGTGTCCCCTTGTTGTTGTGTCCCATCTCTGGAACATTCTGTCTCTGTCCACTTTGTCAATTCCTCTCAGTATCTTATATGTTGTTATCATGTCTCCCTGTCTCTCCTGTCCTCCAGTGTCGTCAGGTCGATTTCCCTTAACCTCCCTCGTAGGACATACCCCTTAGCTCCGGGACTAGTCTTGTTGCAAACCTTTGCACTTTCTCGAGCTTCTTCACATGCTTGGTTAGGTGTGGGTTCCAAACTGGTGCTGCATACTCCAATATGGGCCTAACGTACACAGTGTACAGGGTCCTGAACGATTCTTTATTAAGATGTCGGAATGCTGTTCTTAGGTTTGCTAGGCGCCCATATGCTGCAGCAGTTATTTGGTTGATGTGCGCCTCAGGAGATGTGCCTGGTGTTATACTCACCCCAAGATCTTTTCCTTGATTGAGGTTTGCAGTCTCTGGCCCCCTAGGCTGTACTCCGTCTGCGGTCTTCTTTGCCCTTCCCCAATCTTCATGACTTTGCACTTGGTGGGGTTGAACTCCAGGAGCCAGTTGCTGGACCAGGCTTGCAGCCTGTCCAGATCCCTTTGTAGTTCTGCCTGGTCCTCGTCCGATTGAATTCTTCTCATCAACTTCATATCATCTGCAAACAGGGACACTTCGGAGTCTATTCCTTCCGTCATGTCGTTCACAAATACCAGAAACAGCACTGGTCCCAGGACTGACCCCTGTGGAACCCCGCTCGTCACCGGCGCCCACTCCGACACCTCGCCACGTACCATGACTCGCTGCTGTCTCCCTGACAGGTATTCCCTGATCCAATGTAGTGCCTTCCCTGTTACCCCTGCCTGGTCCTCCAGCTTCTGCACTAATCTCTTGTGTGGAACTGTGTCAAACGCCTTCTTACAATCCAAGAATATGCAATCTACCCACCCCTCTCTCTCTTGCCTTATTGCTGTCACCCTGTCGTAGAACTCCAGTAGGTTTGTGACACAGGATTTCCCGTCCCTGAACCCGTGTTGGCCGTCGTTGATAAGCTCATTCCTTTCTAGGTGCTCAACCACCCTTCTCCTGACTATCTTCTCCATGACCTTGCATACAATACATGTCAGTGACACTGGTCTGTAGTTTAGTGCTACGTTCCTGTCTCCTTTTTAAAAATTGGAACTACATTTGCTGTCTTCCAAACCTCAGGTAGTTGCCCTGTTTCGATAGATGTGTTGAAGATCGTTGTTAGGGTTACACATAGCTCCTCTGCTCCCTCTCTCAGGACCCATGGAGAGATGTTATCCGGCCCCATCGCCTTTGAAGTATCTAGCTCGCTTAGTAGCCTCTTCACTTCCTCCTCATTTGTGTGTATTGTGTCCAGCACTTGATGGTGTACCCTGCCTCTCCTCCTTTCTGGAGGCCCTTCTATCTCCTCTGTGAACACCTCTTTGAATCTCATGTTGAGCTCCTCACACACTTCCCGGTCATTTCTTGTGACCTCCCCTCCTACCTTCCTCAGCCTGATCACCTGGTCCTTGACTGTTGTTCTCCTTCTGATGTGGCTGTACAGCAGCTTTGGGTCAGATTTGGCTTTCGCTGCTATGTCATTCTCGTACTGTCTTTGGGCCTCCCTTCTGATCTGTGCATATTCATTTCTGGCTCTACGACTGCTCTCCTTATTCTCCGGGGTTCTTTGCCTTCTGTACCTCTTCCATTCCCTTGCACACTTGGTTTTGGCTTCCCTGCACCTTTGGGTGAACCATGGGCTCATCCTGTCTTTTTCGCTTCTCCTGTTACCCTTGGGTATAAACCTCTCCTCAGCTTCCTTGCAAATTGTTGTCATATATTCCATCATCTCGTCTACTGACTTCCCTGCCATCTCTCTGTCCCACTGAACTCTGTGCAGGAAGTTCCTCATGCCCACATAGTCACCTTTCTTGTAGTTTGACTTCATTTGTGCAGCCCTTCCTGCTTCCCCTCCACTTGTAACTCTACTATGTATTCGAAACTTAGAACCATATGATCACTGGCCCCAAGGGGCTTTCATTGTGATGTCCTCAATATCTGCACTACTCAGGGTGAATACTAGGTCCAGTCTCGCTGGTTCGTCATTTCCTCTCTCTGTCCCTTACGTGTTGGTACATGAGATTTTCCAGTACCACCTCCAGCATCTTAGCCCTCCACGTTTCTTGGCCCCCATGTGGCTCCAAGTTCTCCCAATCAATTTCCTTATGGTTGAAGTCACCCATGATCAGGAGCTTCGCCCTGCTCGCGCGAGCCCTTCTGGCCACTTCTGCCAGTGTGTCAATCATCGCTCTGTTACTCTCATCATACTCTTGCCTTGGCCTCCTGCTGTTCTGTGGTGGGTTATACATCACTGCAATTACCACCTTGGGACCTCCAGACTGTAGCATCCCTACTATGTAATCCCCAGCTTCTCCTCTTCTCCTCTGTCTCCTCTGTGTGTGTGTGTGTGTGTGTGTGTGTGTGTGTGTGTGTGTGTGTGTGTGTGTGTGTGTGTGTGTGTGTAAATATGGCGAAGCAGATTACAGCGCAGCTCATGAAGATTAAAAATATATCACCGACCATTTTTTTCCTTCCCACCAGGGAGCCGCTATACAATTTCCATAAAACCCACATTTTCAGTGTTTTGGGGGCCAAAAAAGCTTATGTAAACAGCCGTCCTGGACGTTGCCAGCCCTGATGTCGGTTCCCTAATCCAATTTATGAAACAATCGACCAAAAAAAAAAAATAATTGAAAACACTCATCCATACCGGGGATGCTATTTACAGATGAATGAGCTTGCTTTATGTGTATAAATTCAGTGGGGGTCGAAGTGAGTTTTTTTTACATTGTTGTCATGAACACGATGACGGAGGTCAGTGATAGTCAATCTCTCTGTCTCTGTCTCTTTCTCTCTGTCTTTCTCTTTCTTCACATATTCACTCTGACCTTGAGATTTGTTTTTCAAATCGCTTAGTGAGTGCAGAGATAACGAGGATTTTTTTTTGTTTTGCTTTTTAATATGATTCTGTCGATTTCTGTGTTTTGTGAGTATAACTTGGCAGGGGTGATGGGTGGGGTGGGTTAGGGGTGGGTTAGGGGGTGGGTTGGAGGTGGGTTGGAGGGTGGGTTGCTTGGCCATCAGGTGTGTCGATAAAGCTGCCTCAGCATCCAACATGTTTCATCATCACTCTTCCTGCCAACATTTATTTTCTCTCTCCCTTCCCTTCCTCCTTCGGAGTTTCCCCTCCTCCGTTATTCATCATTCTCCCTCTCCACTCTCTCCAGCATCTACCGTTCTCTCGTCCAGGTCTTCTCCCTCCATCGTTCACCAACACACAGTCTTCAACATCAGAGGTCAGTCTTTTTATCAAGTTTTTCAGGGAAACTAATTTGAAAATTTCCGCTCACTAAAGTGTCTTCTGGATCGAGTTTAGATTGTTTCTTTTGTTGTCAAAACTTTGGAGAAGCAATGTGAGTGTGTGTTTGGGTGGGGAAGAGTGCGTAGTGTGATGGAGAGGTGTGTTGGAGAGTGGTGATGGAGAGTGTGTGTTGGAGTGTGTGATGGAGTGTGTGTGATGGAGTGGGTGATGGAGTGTGTGATGGAGAGTGTGTGATGGAGTGTGTGATGGAGTGTGTGATGGAGAGGTGATAGGTGTGTGATGGAGAGTGTGTGATGGAGGTGTGATGGAGTGTCGTAATTTCTGGAAGTGTGTATGTGTGGTTTGTATTGAGGTGTAAGCAGACCCTATAATAGACCAGATACACAGATTCTACATATTATACCTATATCGAAATGGTATGTATTACCGAAGCTATGTTAGGCAACGTTTCCAATAAAGTGCCTAACTGTTGCCTATGTTCTATCTACCCATATTATACCTAGTATAACAGACGCTGCACAAAAGGTCCTACATACAGAGATAAGAGACAGAGTATTAGTCATTACATGTTTCTGTCCAAATCTGTCAACACCAATGTATTCCTAGCAATGCTGATGAACAGACATATGCACAAAGATACACGTAATAGACATATATACAAGAAGAAATAATGGACATATATTCACAATGAAAGCATCACAGATAAACAGATAAACATAAATACAATGGTAGACAGAAATAAGCACAAGACAATATAGCTGGCAAACAGGAAACAAAATCATAAATACAAGGATATTTGATGAGACAGAAAAATTAAAAAGGAGATCAACAAAACACAAGAGGAGATCAACACAGACACAAGAGGAGATCAACACAGACACAAGAGGAGATCAACACAGACACAGAGGAGATCAACACAAGAACAAGAGGAGATCAACACAGACACAAGAGGAGTCAACACAGACACAAGAGGAGATCAACACAGACACAAGAGATCAATACAGACACAAGAGGAGATCAACACAGACACAAGAGATCAACACAGACACAAGAGGAGATCAACACAGACACAAGAGATCAACACAGACACAGGAAACAATACAGACACAAGAGGAGATCAACACAGACACTAGAGGAGATCAACACAGACACAAGAGATCAATACAGACACAAGAGGAGATCAATACAGACACAAGAGGAGATCAACACAGACACAAGAGATCATTACAGACACTAGGGAAGATCAGCACAGACAATTTGATATCAGTGTTTTAAATAAATAATAGAACATTGGGAAATTATTTTATTTCTCGCAACAATCTTCCCAGGGAAAGCTACAACAAAATTTTAGGTTCCACCTGCCTAGCATAGGCCAGTAGGCCTACCCCACTGCTCATCGATTTTTATATTAGTGGCGAGAATCGTGTTTTGGGTCACGGACAAGCTCTGAGAGGCCAGGTGAAGCTTAACCGGAGTTGTTATATGAGAATGGCAGATGTTCGGAGGCTTCTGCTTTGTTTCCCATCGTTCGAAACAGTGGTGTTTGGAGGCCTTCGCCTTGTTTCCCATCGTTCGAAACAGTGTAGTTTTTCTCTCTTCCATCCTTACCA
Organism: Cherax destructor; assembly: GCA_009830355.1. NCBI lineage: Eukaryota > Metazoa > Arthropoda > Malacostraca > Decapoda > Parastacidae > Cherax > Cherax destructor. The sequence goes on from WNWK01003028.1 coordinate 145,313, forward strand.
TCGTGCCGACAACACTAAGCATCTCATCTCTCAAAAACAGCCTAACAGTAGATACTCTTTATAACGGATAAACAAACAGAAACATGAGGCATTAGAACCTTGCCATGCCTGGGACATTTAAATCATGACGAGCCAAGGAAATTTAAACCTCGTTACGAGTGGGCCATTTAAACCTCAGCGAGTTTGGGGCATTGGGAGAAAAAGAAGGAACCGTGAACAGGGTGCTAGAAGGTGTTCAAACCTGTGAGAGTTCTGGTGAAGATGAATGTACTCAGAAGTATCTTAGGGTCGGAAATGATCGAGAGAGATAGGAAATATCGAGAATGGTAGACGAGAGATAAGCGGGCATCGAAATAAAGTGGGGAGAAGATGGGAGATATTGGTATAACTTGTAAGGGAGAAGATAGGAGAGTGAGAGAAGAAATCAATTATTGTACAATTTATCAATATCTCATTCTTTCACATTGTCTCTCTCTCTCTCTCTCACTCTCTGCAAAACGACTTACAAACATGCGCAGTAATAAACTACTTATAGTGTAAATAAAACTATCAAACAACAGTCCCAGTATCAAGCCTTCTACTTACAGGGTAAACAAAATCATTTACAAACAAAGCACGAACAACCATCTTATAGATGGCAGATGACTCGCTGCACCTGTCCATTTAGAAGCTTTCGTAATATTAAAGGTTTACGAAATTTAATGAATTTCTGGGCACCCGAGTGCCCAGAGAGAGAGAAGAGAGAGAGAGAGAGAGAGAGAGAGAGAGAGAGAGAGAGAGAGAGAGAGAGAGAGAGAGAGAGAGAGAGAGAGAGAGAGAGAGAGAGAGAGAAGAGAAGTGTTGAGGTATAATAGAGCTCTAAAGGCAGGAAAGGACGAGGTAGACAACAGATAAGAGGAGACAAAGGAGGGAGTGGGGCGAGAGAGGGAAATTTGTAAACACTGCTGGTAGCTAACCCGCACCAGCCATGCGAAGACTCAACATATTTGGACAACACCTTCCTTGGTGCTGACGAGGCAGAGACAAACACAGAGGATGAGGCAAGGTAACAGGGGGACAACGGCTAAGGAAAATAGAGGCGAGGAACTCAGAGCAGCATCTAGCAAATCACACTCGTGTTATTTTCTAGGTTAGGCAGACATTACGACTTTGCGAAGAATAAAATACCCACAGTACCGTGGCTGGAACAAAGTTATTCATAACCCAGAACTTAACAGAGTTTCCTCTATTCGTATAAAACCTTTGTAGGGTAATTCAGACATCACTGCTGCGGCTGATGTCACCGTTGTGAGAGGTAATAGAGACATCCCCCAAACTTTTTTGAGACAGTGAAGATATCACTGCCGTAATCTATGCGGCATTACCCTGATAACGCAAGGCAGGCATCACCGCAATCACTGCGTTGCAGTGCCCTTCCTTCATAATGAGATACCATCGTGCCTCCCATCTATGGAACAACACCATCTCACTGCTACAGTGATCTGAGTACCACAGAAGCCTCTGGGTCAACTATTGTACCATCGACGAGAACAAACTCATATACACGGGTTGTTGAATGAGCTGATGTTGGGGTAACGTTTCGCCTCCTCTTCCTCGTGGTAAAGCTCTACACAGAGCGAAACGTTGACCCGGTAAGAGCGTATGAGCAACGCGTTTCTGTCTACAGAAGCGAATGTTACTCCCTACATTTATTCAGCTAAATTCTCATCAGCTTTAGAGAGATTCATGAATATCAATGTGTATGCTATTCATTGTATACACGTGACAGAGGTCCACTGTAGAGTGTATAAATAATGTATGAGATTAACAATGTGTAGGATGAATAATGTATAATGTTGATGCATATTATGTATAAGTATTGCTGTTAGTAAATGACGGTGTGCTGGTTGTGTCCAGTGGACGGATGGAAGTTGTGACCAGTGGACGGATGGAAGTTGTGTCCAGTGGACGGATGGAAGTTGTGTCCAGTGGACGGATGGAAGTTGTGTCCAGTGGACGGATGGAAGTTGTGTCCAGTGGACGAATGGAAGTTGTGACCAGTGGACGGATGGAAGTTGTGACCAGTGGACGGATGGAATTTGTGACCAGTGGACGGATGGAAGTTGTGACCAGTGGACGGATGGAAGTTGTGACCAGTGGACGGATGGAAGTTGTGTCCAGTGGACGGATGAAAGTTGTGTCCAGTGGACGGATGGAAGTTGTGACCAGTGGACGGATGGAAGTTGTGACCAGTGGACGGATGGAAGTTGTGACCAATGGACGGATGGAAGTTGTGTCCAGTGGACGGATTAAAGTTGTGTCCAGTGGACGGATGGAAGTTGTGTCCAGTGGAAGGAGAGGAAAAGAGGGGAAAAGAGTGGAAACATGCAAAATACGTTTTTAGCTGTGGATTGCATTATTATTATTATTATTATTATTATTATTATTATTATTATTATTATTATTATTATTATTACGTGTTTTATTATTATTATTACGATTATTATTATTATTATTGTGTATTATTATTATTATTATTATTATTATTATTATAATTATTATTATTATTATTATTATTATTATTATTATTATTATTATTATTACGTGTTTTATTATTAATATTATAATTATTATTATTATTGTGTATTATTATTATTATTATTATTGTGTATTATTATTATTATTATTATTATTATTATTATTATTATTATTATTACGTGTGTAATTATTATAGCTCAAACTCCCTGGATAAAAAGTATTTATTATAGGGGGGAGGGGTTGCTCGGAGAAATTGAGCTCCCAGATGGGTCGTTTAATAGTGATATTATTATGTGGTAATTATGTAAATTTGTTACCTTTGAAAACTGTTACATTTGTACTTTTGTAAAACTGCTATATTGTGTAAAATGTCCATTTTCTAAAGATGAAATCTTTGTAAAAGTGTTACTTTATCTTAAATACCTTTGTAAAGTGTTACTTTTGTTAAATGACATGTTTGTTAAGTGTTACTTTTATTAAATGAAACATTTGTCAAGTGTTACTTTTGTTAAAGTGTCACTTTACAAAAGTGAGACCAATTACTTATTGCCTTGGAGAGTGGCACTGTAGCGGCACTGCAGCTGTACAGTGCCGCTTTTGAAGGAAAAAACAACAACTTTCTTTTCGAAAGCAACGGAAAGAATTGCATTTTATATTTCTTTAATCTCGATTTTATAGTGACAGTCAGTGCAGTGTCGGCCGGAGTGTCCGGACAATTACTCAGACCCAATATATGACTAAGAAAAGATTTGGCAGTGTATACGGTGTTGACAAGGTGAAATGAATAGTATTTTTTGTTGTATCTGGCCCACTGAATAATGTGTACTCACCTAGTTGTGGTTGCAGGGGTCGAGTCATAGCTCCTGGCCCCGCCTCTTCACTGGCCGCTACTGGGTCACTCTCCCTGCGCCATGAGCTTTATCATACCTCTTCTTAAAGCTATGAATGGATCCTGCCTCCACTACATCGCTTCCCAAACTATTCCACTTCCTGACCACTCTGTGACTGAAGAAATACTTCCTAACATCTCTGTGATTCATCTGAGTCTTCAACTTCCAACTGTGTCCCCTAGTTGCTGTGTCCCATCTCTGGAACATTCTGTCTCTGTCCACCTTGTCAATTCATCTCAGTCTTTTATATGTCGTTATCAAGTCCCCCCTATCTCTCCTGTCCTCCAGTGTCGTCAGGTCGATTTCCCTTAATCTCTCCTCGTAGGACATACCCCTTAGCTCCGGGACTACTCTTGTTGCAAACCTTTGCACTTTCTCTAGTTTCTTTAACGTGCTTGGCTAGGTATGGGTTCCAAACTGGTGCTGCATACTCCAATATTGGCCTAACGTACACATTATACAGGGTCCTGAACGATTCCTTATTAAGATGTCGGAATGCTGTTCTTAGGTTTGCTAGGCGCCCGTATGCTGCAGCAGTTATTTGGTTGATGTGCGCCTCAGGAGATGTGTCTGGTGTTATACTCACCCCAAGATCTTTTTCCTTGAGTGAGGTTTGTAGTCTCTGGCCCCCTAGACTGTACTCCGTCTGCAGTCTTCTTTGCCCTTCCCTAATGTTCAAGACTTTGCACTTGGTGGGGTTGAACTCCAGGAGTTAATTGCTGGACCAGGCTTGCAGCCTGTCCAGATCCGTTTGTAGTTCTGCCTGGTCCTCGTCCGATTGAATTCTCATCAACTTCACATCATCTGCAAACAGGGACACTTCGGAGTCTATTCCTTCCGTCATGTCGTTCACAAATCCCAGAAACAGCACCGGTCCTAGGACTGACCCCTGTGTAACCCCATTCGTCACAGGCGCCCACTCTGACACCTCGCCACGTACCATGACTCGCTGCTGTCTTCCTGACAGGTATTCCCTGATCCATTGTAGTGCCTTCCCTATTATCCCTGCCTGGTCCTCCAGCTTTTGCACTAATCTCTTGTGTGGGACTGTGTGTGTGTGTGTGTGTGTGTGTGTGTTGTGTAAGAAAATGGTGCCTACTTCCCTCCCCCTCCTCCCACCTGCCGCGTCCAATAACAACCTGGAGACTTCCCTGAGTAAACTTGAATTTTCTCGCCTGACAGACTGCTTCCACCTGGTCAGGTCATATCGTCAGTCCCCAGCTACACACACACACACACACACACAACACACACACACACACACACACACACACACACACACACCAACCACAGTGATCAATGAGGAACTCATTTCTAAAAGACTTTCTTGCTTAAAGTCATTGAATTAATACTCTATACTTCCAGGTTTACCGACCAATAAGTCTGCCATTGCTGTGAAGAGGTTCGTCCTATAATGAAAGCAACTGAGAGCTCAATAACATATTACGCTCAAGAAAGTGAAATGCCGCCACGGATTTCAGCGACCTATTCCCAAATGCCTCAAAAAAAAAAAAAAAAACTCAACTAAAGATAAATTTTATTTTGATTTATTGCATCAACATTCCGTCAGGTTTCACATAGTGTTAGGTGAGCTGACGGGGGTGACACATGCATCAACATGCATCAACGTGGACGTGAATGAGTGGCGTTGTGATTGAGTTGTCCTGGACACGGTATTGTGTCATGGTTGCTCTATAGATTCCGATTCCGTTCCCCCTGAAAGGTAAACAGAGCCGTCCGTCACAGAGATACGAACCTCATACAGAAGACAGCCTTCATGCGCACGTGTGCTTCAAAAAATAAAAAACTCGACTATCTACACTGAACTAGGTGATTTTATCTATCCTGACACTGGGCCTCTCGTCCACACGACGCCCATTACGGCTACATTGCGTCTATACACTAACATAAAAAAATACACAGATGAAGGATTCTCTGTGTATATACACTGAGAGATACGTACCTCTCTGTGTGCATTTACCGAGATACACTCACATGTCGGTGCATAAACATTGAGAGATAAGCATATCTCATTATATATTCACTGAGAGTTATACACAACATGTCTCATCCCTGAAGTTTCAGGGATGAGAACCTTTAAGGAGAACCTAACTTGAAAGTTAATAAACATTAATCCTACATGTTTTAAATAAAAACAAGAACCTAAACAGCTAAATCATCAGAACATTTCACCATTGCAATCTTTATTAAGTAACTTAATAAAGATCCCACCTAGCAAAACTTGGCTTTAATATAGCCTTACTATTTCTACGTATCTTCTGTATACAAGAACCAAGGTGGTATACAGCGGTAATGGGCTCTCAAGAGAGCGTCTTTGGAAAACATCCGCAGGGTAGGTTAAGAAGCAGCACCTCTCAGAGTGGAAAGTGAAGAAGCTATCTGTAATTACACTTTTAATTATCACAGGGAAGAAATAACCTCGCGTCAGTAGAGCCGGGGTTACTGTACACACCTATGATTAACAGTATAGTGGACATCTCGTAAGAAGAACAAAAACTTACACTTCAAACATCTAAAACGACACTTACTATAAGGTCAAAATAACACTTCCATTAAAATAACAATAATAATAATAATAATATTAATAATAATAATAATAATAATAATAATAATAATAATAATAATAATAATAATAATAATAATAATAATAATAATAATAATAATTAAGAATTAAGTGTAAGACGGAGAGCAGGATAACAGAGGAACAAGCAGGATTTAGGAAGGGTAGGGGGTGTGTAGACCAAGTGTTTACAGTGAAACATATAGGAGAACATTATTTAGATAAGTGTAAAGAGGTTTTCGTGGCATTTATAGATTTGGAAAAGGCGTATGGCAGGGTGGATAGGGAAACAATGTGGCAGATGTTGCAAATGTATGTAATAGGAGGTAGGTTACCGAAAGTAGTGAAACGTTTTTACGAGGATAGTGATGCTCAGGTTAGAGTATGTAGGAGAAAGGGAGATTATTTCCCAGTAAAAGTAGGTCTTAAACAGAGATGGTGTTCAGTATGTTTATAGATTGGGTTGTAAGAGAAATGAATGCTCGGGTGTTGGCAAGAGGAGTGGGATTAAAAGATAAAGAATCTAACACAAAGTGGGAGTTGTCACAGTTGCTCTTTACTGATGACACTGTGCTTTTGGGAGATTCTGAAGAGAAGTTGCAGAGGTTGGTGGACGAGTTTGATAAGGTATGTAAAAGAAGGAAATTAAAAGTCAACACAAGAAAGAGTATCTGATGAGGATAACAAAAAAATTAACTAACGAAAGACTAGGGATATCTGACTGGAGGGAGGGAGAATGGAGGAAGTGAATGTATTCACATATTTGGGAGTGGACTTCTCAGTAGATGGGTCTATGAAAGACAAGGTGAACCATAAAATTTATGAGGGGAAAAAGGTGAGCGGTGTACTGAAGAGTCTATGGAGACAAAGATCGTTATCCTTGGAAGCAAAGAGGGTTATGTATGAGAGTATAGTTATACCAACATTCTTATATGGGTGTGAAGCATGAGTGGTGAATGTTGCAACAAGAAGAAGGCTGGAGGCAGTGGAGATGTCGTACCTGAAGGCAATGTGCAGTGTAAATATAATGCAGAGAATCCGTAGTTTGGAAATTAGGAGGAGGTGTGGGGTTACTAGAAGTATTGTCCAGAGGGCTGAGGAGGGGTTGTTGAGGTGGTTCAGACATTTAGAGAGGATGGAACGAAATGTAATGAACTGGAGAGCATATAAATCTGTAGTAGAAGGAAGGCGGGGTAGGGGTCGTCCTAGGAAAGGTTGGAAAGAGGGGGTAAAATAGGTTTTATGTACGAGGGGCTTGGACCTTCAGCAAGCATGCGCAAGCGTGTTAAATAGGAGCGAGTGGAGACAAATAGTTTTTATGACTTGACATGATGTTGGTGTGTGAGCAGGGTTACATTTATGAATGGATTTAGGGAAACCGGTAGGCCGGACTTGAGTCCTGGAGGTGGTAAGTACAGTGCCTGTACTCTGAAGGAGGGGTGTTAATGTTGCAGTTTTATAACTGTAGTGTAAGCGCGCCTCTGGCAAGACAATGATGGAGTGAATCATAACAAAAGTGTTTCTTCTTTTTACCCTACTTTGGTGGGAGACGGCTGATCTACTGGGTGCAGCAAGAACAGCAGCAGCTGCACCGTGACTAACACCACAGCTGGGTGACAGTCACAGGCACCTACTGCAAGAGATAACACGGCGAGGACTATAGCACACTTGTTGGGGGATAACAGGCACTTTGTTGGTAACAGTCACTATCATCAAGGTGGTGTTAGTCTTGGTAACAGTCACTATCATCAAGGTGGTGTTAGTCTTGGTAACAGTCACTATCATCAAGGTGGTGTTAGTCTTGGTAACAGTCACTATCATCAAGGTGGTGTTAGTCTTGGTAACAGTCACTATCATCAAGGTGGTGTTAGTCTTGGCATCAGTCACTATCATCAAGGTGGTGTTAGTCTTGGTAACAGTCACTATCATCAAGGTGGTGTTAGTCTTGGTAACAGTCACTATCATCAAGGTGGTGTTAGTCTTGGTAACAGTCACTATCATCAAGGTGGTGTTAGTCTTGGTAACAGTCACTATCATCAAGGTGGTGTTAGTCTTGGCATCAGTCACTATCATCAAGGTGGTGTTAGTCTTGGTAACAGTCACTATCATCAAGGTGGTGTTAGTCTTGGTAACAGTCACTATCATCAAGGTGGTGTTAGTCTTGGTAACAGTCACTATCAACAAGATGGTGTTAGTCTTGGCATCAGTCACTATCATCAAGGTGGTGTTAGTCTTGGTAACAGTCACTATCATCAAGGTGGTGTTAGTCTTGGTAACAGTCACTATCATCAAGGTGGTGTTAGTCTTGGTAAAAGTCACTATCATCAAGGTGGTGTTAGTCTTGGGATAACAGTCACTATTAAGATGGCGTTAGTCTTGGTGATAACAGTCACAGACACACACACACACACACACACACACACACACACACACACAAACACACACACACACACAAACACACACACACACACACACATACACAAACACACACATACACAAACACACACACACAACGTTCCCTCTCAACATCGGAAGAAACATTGTCCCAGTAAATGTTTTACTAACACGCAAGTCTCAAGGTCGTCATGAAGTTGTTATTGTGGTTAGAGAGATTGTTAGTATGGCTAGTTAGAGAGGTTGTTAGTGTGGTTAGTTAAAGAAGTTTTCAGTGTGGTTAGAGTTTGTTACTGTGGCTAGTTATAGAGATTGTTAGTGTGGTTAGAGAGGTTGTTATTGTTAGAGAGATTATTAGTGTGGTAAGGTAAAGAGGCTGTTAGTGTTGTTAGAGAGGTTGGTAGTGTAGTTAGTAAGAGAGGTTGTTAGTGTGGCTAGTTATAGAGGTTGTTAGTGTGGTTAGAGAGGTTGTTAGTAGAGATTGTGTTAAGTTAGAGAGTGTTAGTTTGTTAGAGAGGTTGTGTGTAGTTAGTTAGAGAGGTTGTTAGTATGGCTAGTAGTATAGAGGTTAAGTGAAGACGTCAAGATGGATAAAAACACTACTATCAAACTGAATATTTTAGAAGACATTTGCCCTGTTAATATTTTGTTCAAATCTAATTAGTAGTAATTGTTAGAAGTTGACAAATTAGTATGCATAAACATGTTCGTAAGGCCTTATGAGCTTGAAACAATGTGGTAAAAAAGTCGCTTCCTACGTCTGATAAACTCTGATATTTCTAATAAAAGGTACCTATGTTTCTAATGCCCGCTTTTTTAATAGTTTTTTCTTAAATCTACATGTTTAATAAAGCACCTATGTTCTACAAAAGGCTACATGTTTCAATAAAAGTCCTTTTTAAAGAGGGTAAACTATGTTTTTAATAAAAGTCCCCTATGTTTTATGATAAACTGCTACCATTTTCTAATAAAAGGCTACCTATGTTCTAATAAAAGGTCCACCTATGTTTCTAATAAAAGGCTACCTATGTTTCTAATAAAAGGCTACCTATGTTTCTAATAAAAGGCTACCTATGTTTCTAATAAAAGGCTACCTATGTTTCTAATAAAAGGCTACCTATGTTTCTAATAAAAGGCTACCTATGTTTCTAATAAAAGGCTACCTATGTTTCTAATAAAAGGCTACCTATGTTTCTAATAAAAGGCTACCTATGTTTCTAATAAAAGTCCACCTATGTTTCTAATAAAAGGCTACCTATGTTTCTAATAAAAGTCCACCTATGTTTCTAATAAAAGGCTACCAATGTTTCTAATAAAAGGCTACCTATGTTTCTAATAAAAGGCTACCTATGTTTCTAATAAAAGGCTACCTATGTTTCTAATAAAAGGCTACCTATGTTTCTAATAAAAGGCTACCTATGTTTCTAATAAAAGGCTACCTATGTTTCTAATAAAAGGCTACCTATGTTTCTAATAAAAGGCTATCTTTGTTTCTAATAAAAGGCTACCTATGTTTCTAATAAAAGGCTACCCATGTTTCTAATAAAAGGCTACCTATGTTTCTAATAAAAGGCTACCTATGTTTCTAATAAAAGGCTACCTATGTTTCTAATAAAAGGCTACCTATGTTTCTAATAAAAGGCTACCTATGTTTCTAATAAAAGGCTAGCTCTGTTAATAAATCTCTTCTTCTGATAAGATTACAGAGCCTTGACATCACATTACCGAACTAGACATTAGTGAACGAGACATCACAGAGCCTTGACTTCACGTTTCCGATAACTTGGAATGTAACAAAGGATAGCCATAGAGTGCATGAAGAACAAGTCACTACACCGTTGCTGAAACAATTTACAAATTACCGACACTTCGAAGAGCTCCTGGGCTGTCATTAAGCATCTAGTGAGCGAGGTTGGATAGCTGGGCTTTAAGCCTGTCTGTACAGGAGGGTCATTAAGGGACACGTAAGTTCCCCCAGTCTTCTAATAACATGTTCATTTTTCCACTATAATCTAGCTGGTCCATAATTACTATCGCAATTGCTTTGTCTGTTTCGTAAGGTGAAGTCCAGGATCTTTCCTTAATTTATGGAATAACTTAACAAATCTTTGAGGAGAATTGTGTTGTAGAGCAAAGCTCACACCTCTACAACACAAATGCGATAGTAATTAAAGTAATTAGTGGAAGAATGAACGTGTTATTAGAAGTCGGGGGAACTTACGTGCCCCTTAAGGCTCCATGTTGCTTATTTACTTCCAGTTAAAAATACTTTAATGCCGAAAATGGGGATTAAAGTAAAGACTTAGCATATGTAGGCAGGATAAATGCGCCTCAATGTGATATAATCTTGTGTTCTGAGCGAGAAGATGCAACTTTATTTGTGAATAACGAATATATAGGAGGGTGATAAAGACCGTGAACCCAAAGTGTAACAGGGTAGGAAAGATCATGCACTTTTGCACATTAAGTAAATCACACTACTATCAAGAAAGTGGTAATAGTCAGTGAGATTTATCTCTTGAAGCTTCTCTGGAAGCTCAGACGCCGCACGCTCAAGCTTCTCACCGGAGAGCTGGAGAAGATTCTGCATTATTCCAAGGATTGCGTTTTTTATTTGCAGATTACTGCCTGAATACACAGGTCGAGTGCATCTTCCCGAGCTCTAGAAATGGGAAGTCTTGGGTTTATTAAAGGGAAAATTTACTTTAAATTACAAATGGGATCGAATATCGACAATAATAAAAAAATAGGTTCACTGTAATAGTCCTTCCCACACCCGGCTAATGATACTCATTCATATTTTTCCATTGAATTCCCATCCACTAATACTGATTCCTTCTACCTTGACTTCGTCTAACTGTACGGTGGTTCCTCTTCATATTTAGAAGAACGTAGCTACAATTCCGAAATGCATCGCATGCTAGTGGCATTCTCTGGTGCTTAACAGTACTGCATTACATATAAACTTTTTATACTGAAGAAGTGAAATAAAGTTATATTGTATTGGATACCGAGCCCTTCACCAGCGAGAAATAAGGGTCACTTAAGTTGAAGGAGCACATCAGCATTGTCGGGCGTCTGAAGGTGACATCTGCGTCGGCGGCGTCGGCAGGAGAAGAGCGTCGCCTGGGAGAGCAGCGTCGTGAAGGATGGCCCCGTAGTGTGACTGTTGCCTTCAGTTTCACACGAGAATGGAGAAAGTAAGTCGAGACAGGCGTCACGGGGTTGTCGGAGGACTGAGACAGATGTCTCCAGCGTGTGTGCTTCGCTGTGCAGGGCAACATATCGTGGCCAGACAAGAGGAGATTCTCTATTATCTGCTGGTGGAGAGAGCGAGACTCAGTTGTCCTGTGTGTGTGTGTGTGTGTGTGTGTGTGTGTGTGCTCACCTAGTTGTGGTTGCAGGGGTCGATTCATAGCTCCTGGCCCCGCCTCTTCACTCACAGCTACTGGGTCACGCTCCCTGCTCCATGAGCTTCATCATACCTCTCCTTAGAGCTATGTATGGAACCTGTGTGTGTGTGTGTGTGTGTGTGTGTGTGTGTGTGTTTGTACTTTTTGTGTGGGTTGCATATTTATATGTTGCTTAGTTTCATTGTTGTGTCAGGTTTCTGGTAGCTACGTGGTTCCCAGTCTGTGTTCCTGCTCCGTGTGTTGCCTGGTTATATAACTTTCGGGTTTTTGAGGATTTGCCTGTTTGTGACCTGTGTTTGCTTAATGCTTAGTTTTATTACAGTGTATCAAAGGCATGTGAGTGATGTGTCACTGGTGGTTGCCTATTTTCCTTCTCTCTCTCTCTCTCTACTGTTTTTTAAGTTGCGTTCAGTTCCACAGGCCTTAACCCTTAACAGCAAAGAATTTTGTTCAGCTGCATAAAGTATTAATGAGAAGATTTTCTCTGCTGCCAGCCAGAAATGCACTTGAAAACGTTCATACTAGATGACCTATACACAAATAACCCACACATAGTAGACTAACTCATGACGACGTTTCGGTCAGACTTCAGCCGGACCATAGAAGATGAATAATGTCTTCCGTGGTATAAGGTAGAGCGGCATGCACGATGTTGGCCTAGAAGGAAAGCCTGAAGGAAGAATCTTTCAGATTTTTCCTCGTAACACAAGTCTCGAGTAAGCAGCACTAGTGTGGAACCCCCACGGGGCAGACAAAATACACGTTGCTCAAGAAATCTCAAAAGTGTTTCTCCAGACTGGCACAGTAAGAGCAAAAGATAATAATAATAATAAATTATTATTATTATTACTTTAATGAAAAATGGATAATCCCATGAAGCCAGAGACACAGTCACTAACTGAATAAGACAAAACAAACGACTGGCCGATTAGTGCAGTTAATGACTGCCTAATTAACACAAGAAATTACCAAGAGATTAAGGTAATTACCGACCATTCCTTTGGTCGGTACGCCTCCTAAGCATCCAGCATGCCCCTGCTCCTTCATTATCATTCATTAAACTTACGAATAACTGGTATTTAAGCTAGTTTAATTTCGTTTTTTTTTCATTCCATGCAGGAAATTAGTTTTAAAGAAAAAAAAAAGTTCGTGTGCTTGATTTCGAGAGAATGATGCTTTAAAATTCATATTTATGTGCAAGGACTGGGAGGCCTATTTTGAGAGGCCTACATGTAGAGATTTTGTAGGTAAGTAGCCATTTATAATAATTTATGGGAAAGTTACATTTTATTGGTTTTCACTGAGTCAATGTAGGCAAGCTTTTATCTAGCCTATGTCAGTTAAAATAACATTTAACTCAATTACTGCTATTGTTGTTTTATTTTTTTCTGTTTTTTCTGTTGTTGTTTCTGTTACTGTTGTTGCTGTTACTGTTGTTGTTGTTGCTGTTACTGTTACTGTTGCAGTTATTATTGTCGTTATTGCCGTTACTGTTGTTGTTGTTGGTAGTGGTAGTATTATTGGTACTGGCGTTGATGTTAACATGATGAATCCTAAGTCTTTCTCAATCCACCACCCCCATACGGGATTGAAAGAGGTCGCAGATCATACATCATCCTCAACTCTCAAAACAAATCTCAAAATCTTCGGTTATGTATAATGAGGAGACCATGTCGACTGGTTGTGAAGTTGTTCCTCTAAGTCCTGCCTCCTTCCCTTGGATGTTATATTAGTGAGGACATACACTATGGAGAGGTCATTAAGACCTGCGAGTATCGGGGTCTTTAGAGGTCGCTTCGTTTTGGGAATGAGACTAAAGGATCTTAAGGCTCTCTAAACATTATTCGTTCCTTCATGTTGCTATGTAACAGCTACCCAGCAACTACTGTCAACCCTCTAAGAGCAATAACACAATGGGTAATAACCCAAAAAAATTAGGTTGCAAGGCAGCCAGAGTACATTAACGGGCTGCCTAAGTCTGGCAACACAGGTATATTATCGTTCATTAGAGCGTTGGTATACTAACGCATTGACGTTGATACTGGAGGGTGCGTTGTTGATAAACAATAGAATAATCTTGCACTACCAATATGCAGTAAGCCAACCCTGCCATAGCTTTTGTTATTTTATTAATCATAGAATTCGAATAGGTTAGTTTGGAAGAATTTATGTTGGATGATTGTGAGCAATATTGTGAGTATTCTCTCTCTCCCCCTCCCATTCATATCTCCTCTACGCCCACACCTAACCCCACATTCCTCCCAAATACTTCCACACCCATAATATTCGCTTCCCACACCCCACCCCAGCAACACACTTGATCAGCCTAATACTTATAATTTAGGGGCCATCTAAGCCAATTAATATTTCAAGGTCATCTCTCTTGTATTCAGCTGCTTATCTCCTGGTGCCCCTTCATCGCTCTCTACCTTACAACATACAGGATTTCAGACCTGCTCTTCAAGATAAAATGATCGACACCCATCAGAGCTTCTCACAGCTCCGGCTTCCTCCACACACTATATCAGTGACTTGAGGAAGAGCACTGGCAGTCGTGCATAGAGCCGGATAGGAGTGCTGACCTGGAAGAGCACTGGCGGTCGTGCATAGAGCCGGATAGGAGTGCTGACCTGGAAGAGCACTGGCGGTCGTGCATAGTGCCGGATAGGAGTGCTGACCTGGAAGATTCATAGCTCTTTCATTTGTTGAAAGTAGTAGTAAGAGTAATTCTAGCAGTAGCAATAATAGTAGTACTAGCAGTAGTAATATCTGTAGCAGTATGAATAATAGTAACAGTAGTAGCAGTAATAGTAGTAATAACTGTAGCAGTAATAGTAGTAATAACTGTAGCAGTAGTAGAAGTAATAACTGTAGCAGTAATAGTAGTAATAACTGTAGCAGTAGTAGTAGTAATAACTGTAGCAGTAGTAATAGTAATAACTCTAGCAGCAGTAGTAGTAGTAGTAACTGTAGCAGTAGTAATAGTAATAACTCTAGCAGCAGTAGTAGTAGTAGTAATAACTAAAGCAGTAGTAATAGTAGTAATAACTCTGCAGTAGCAGTAGTAATAATAATAGTAGTAGAAGTAGCAATAATTGTAGCAATAATAGTTGTACAGTAGTAAGAGTTGAAATATTTACCGGACACTTTGACCGGCATGATATATATTTAAATATATATATATATTTTATATATATATATATATATATATATATATATATATATATATATATATATATATATATATATATATATGATGGGGTCCACCTCTGGTGCAAATTGTGGGACCCATAGCCTCGGAGAAGTGGATTAAAAGGCTTCAAGGAAGAATATTGGGATTTCTTCCTGAAGCCATTTGAATATTCCACTTATACCACCCCATCTTTTATTTTTATTTTTTACCAATAGGTATATTTTATTACATAATATGGTACAAAAGATTTAAGAGATACATTGTTGATATAAAGATGGCATATACAGTACACGAGGTGTGAGGCATACATGTCTAGTACATATTGTTACATGTTTGTCACTGATTATAATGCGAAAATCTCATCCAGCTCCTCGGAGCTGGGGCGCGTGCCCAGAATACAGCATGCATAACCCCTCTGAACAGCAGCGCTGAGTCGCTGGAACAGAAAACTAGCTGCCCTGGGATCCCTAGTTACCCTGTTGAGTCTTTTGCCCAGCTCCTTGAGGAACTTAGATGCACTCTTTCCCCATGAGCCAAGGGTCTCTGAGCCTATGGGAACAAACATATAATGATGGGCAAGTTCTCCATATTTTCTCGACTTCTGGGACTCCCTGAAGGTGGCAGCTGCCCCTCCTTCCTCCCTGGTGTATTGGAGATAGGTATCAGCCAAGGTAGATGCACATGTGTAGTCCCACACCACCTGCTTGCCGTCTGTCCAGGCTTGAAGGGTGATACCATCTGGACGCTTTTTGGCTGCCATCAGATCTGCATAGTTGGGATGGCTTCCTTATAAGAATAAAACGAGCAAAGTACATGATACAATTGTTATAAGAAGAGGTGACACATTTTACTGACTGGATGGAAAGCTCCTTCGCATGCAAAGTATATATATAGAGATGTGACCTGGCAACGTTAAGGAAGCAAACATGACCTAAGAAGTAGGCCACTAGATACAACGAGTGAGAGTGTCCACGTAATCCCGTGTGGACGATGTGAAAATAATGCATGGGATACCTGTAAAAGCCTGGAGGAGCGTGTGTGTGTGTGTGAGAGAGAGAGAGAGAGAGAGAGAGAGAGAAAGAGAAAGAGAGAGAGAGAGAGAGAGAGAGAGAAGAGAAGAAGAGAGAGGAAGAAGATGCAGAGAAGAGAGAGAGAATAGGACAAGCGAGTGCAAGCACAGATGACCAGAACAATGCCATTGTATTTCTTGATGTCACCTAATAGAGTCTAATGAGGCAAGATTGCAACAGAGGAAGCCTACACAACACGCATATGGATCTGCAAACCAAGAACACTGTCGCCCACAACACTGCTAGGAACACTGTCACCCATAACACTGCTAGGAACACTGTCGCCCACAACACTGCTAGGAACACTGTCACCCATAACACTGCTAGGAACACTGTCGCCCACAACACTGCTAGGAACACTGTCACCCACAACACTGCTAGGAACACTGTCGCCCACAACACTGCTAGGAACACTGTCACCCACAACACTGCTAGGAACACTGTCCCCACAACACTGCTAGGAACACTGTCACCCACAACACTGCTAGGAACACTGTCCCCACAACACTGCTAGGAACACTGTCCCCACAACACTGCTAGGAACACTGTCACCCATAACACTGCTAGGAACACTGTCGCCCACAACACTGCTAGGAACACTGTCACCCACAACACTGCTAGGAACACTGTCGCCCACAACACTGCTAGGAACACTGTCACCCATAACACTGCTAGGAACACTGTCGCCCACAACACTGCTAGGAACACTGTCGCCCACAACACTGCTAGGAACACTGTCGCCCACAACACTGCTAGGAACACTGTCACCCATAACACTGCTAGGAACACTGTCGCCCACAACACTGCTAGGAACACTGTCACCCACAAACACTGCTAGGAACACTGTCGCCCACAACACTGCTAGGAACACTGTCACCCACAACACTGCTAGAACACTGTCGCCCACAACACTGCTAGGAACACTGTCACCCACAACACTGTAAGAACACTGTCGCCCACAACACTGCTAGGAACACTGTCACCCACAACACTGTAGGAACTGTCCCATAACACTGGGTAGGAACACTGTCGCCCACAACATGCTAGGAACACTGTCGCCCACAACACCTAGGAACATGTATAACACTGTCACGCCCACATGCTAACACTGTCGCCCACAACACTGGTAAGGGAACACTGTACCATAAACTGCACACACTTCCCCACAACATGTGCACTGTCGCCTAACCTGTAAACACTTCCCTCACACATTGGTAGGATCACTGTCCTCCCAACTTGTCCCCTACAACACTGGTGACATCTGTCGCCCACAACATTGGTAGGCAACTTTACATGTAGAACACTGTGCACAACACTGTCGCCCACAACATGGTAGGACACTGTATAAAAATGACAAATTCTGACCCATGTGTCTCATTCTTATATTTCCTTTTACCCTTCACCGTTTCTTCTTCTTCTTCTTCTCTTCTCTTCTTCTTCTTCTTCTTCTTCTCTCTCTCTCTTGTGTAATCAACATTGTTTAGAGTTTATTTTCAAACTTTCAAACTTTGAGCTGTGAATAAAATGAGAGAGAGAGAGAGAGAGAGAAGAAGAAAAAGAGAAGAAGAAGAAGAGAGAGAGAGAGGGAGGAGACAGGGAGAGAGTGTGTGTGTATATTGTATAAGAACTTGGAGCTGACTGGACAAAATTAGGCACTGTCTTGTTGCAGTGTTGCCAGGCTTGGGGGTGTGAGTTGGGCAGTGTTGCCAGGCTTGGGGGTGTGAGTTGGGCAGTGTTGTTTGTGGTTCTCCTGTTGTAACACGTGTTTCTACTGGCGGTGTGTAGGGCGGTGCTTCCACTGGCGGTGTGTACGGCGGTGCTTCCACTGGCGGTGTGTAGGTTGGTGCTTCCACTGGCAGTGTGTAGGGCGGTGCTTCCACTGCCGGTGTGTAGGGCGGTGCTTCCACTGGCATTGTGTAAGGCGGTGTTTCCACCGGCAGTGTGTAGGGCGGTGCTTCCACTGCCGGTGTGTAGGGCGGTGCTTCCACTGCCGGTGTGTAGGGCGGTGCTTCCACTGCCGGTGTGTAGGGCGGTGCTTCCACTGGCGGTGTGTAGGGCGGTGCTTCCACTGGCGGTGTGTAGGGCGGTGCTTCCACTGCCGGTGTGTACGGCGGTGCTTCCACTGCCGGTGTGTAGGGCGGTGCTTCCACTGCCGGTGTGTAGGGCGGTGCTTCCACTGCCGGTGTGTAGGGCGGTGCTTCCACTGGCAGTGTGTAGGGCGGTGTTTCCACTGCCGGTGTGTAGGGCGGTGCTTCCACTGCCGGTGTGTAGGGCGGTGCTTCCACTGGCAGTGTGTAGGGCGGTGTTTCCACTGGCATTGTGTAAGGCGGTGTTTCCACTGGCAGTGTGTAGGGCGGTGCTTCCACTGGCAGTGTGTAGGGCGGTGCTTCCACTGGCGGTATGTAGGGCGGTGCTTCCACTGGCAGTGTGTAGGGCGGTGCTTCCACTGGCAGTGTGTAGGGTGGTGTTTCCACTGGCAGTGTGTAGGGCGGTGCTTCCACTGGCGGTATGTAGGGCGGTGCTTCCACTGGCAGTGTGTAGGGCGGTGTTTCCACTGGCATTGTGTAAGGCGGTGTTTCCACTGGCAGTGTGTAGGGCAGTGCTTCCACTGGCAGTGTGTAGGGCGGTGCTTCCACTGGCGGTATGTAGGGCGGTGCTTCCACTGGCGGTATGTAGGGCGGTGCTTCCACTGGCAGTGTGTAGGGCAATGCTTCCACTGGCATTGTGTAAGGCGGTGTTTCCACTGGCAGTGTGTAGGGCGGTGCTTCCACTGGCAGTGTGTAGGGCGGTGTTTCCACTGGCATTGTGTAAGGCGGTGTTTCCACTGGCAGTGTGTAGGGCGGTGCTTCCACTGGCAGTGTGTAGGGCGGTGCTTCCACTGGCGGTATGTAGGGCGGTGCTTCCACTGGCAGTGTGTAGGGCGGTGCTTCCACTGGCAGTATGTAGGGTGGTGTTTCCACTGGCAGTGTGTAGGGCGGTGCTTCCACTGGCGGTGTGTAGGGCGGTGGGAGAGTTTTTTTTTCGGCCCGCACCGGCAATATCCTGTTGTAAATGTCAGGTGACCGGAAGCCAGTTTCCCCTGGGTAACCTTGTTTGCTTGTTTACACCTTCGTGCCCGCCAGTGTTGTCGTGTCGAGACCGAGACGACACGCGGTAGGTGGCCGAGCGGATGTAAACAGCCTATTCAGAGGCTCTTTCAAACTGCGCGGCACTACGGTGCTGCCATCTATAGGCCTATCAAGGTCGGGCTGGTCAGCCATGTTTCCTTCTCACTCTGGCGGCCTACCTACTCGTGACAGGTTCTACCCTTGCTGGCTCCCGGTCCCCTCACTCTCTGCCCCCGTGTATACCTACACTTTCCCATTAATAAATTGAGTCTAGTCATCGGCCGTATCTCTTCACCTACGCTACCATTCTACTGCCCAGACGTAAGCAGCCAAGAAAATAGAGTTAACAGTGTGCAGGGTGGTGCTTCCACTGGCGGTATGTAGGAGGTGCTTCCACGGGGGTGTGTAGGGCGGTGCTTCCACTGGGGGTGTATAGGGCGGTGCTTCTGTTGGATTTGTGTAGGGCGGTGTTTCCACTGGAACTGTATAGGGCGGTGCTTCCACTGGCGGTGTGTAGGGCGGTGCTTCCACTGGTAGTATGAAGGGTGGTGCTTCTACTGGCAGTGTGTAGGGCGGTACTTCCACTGGCAGTGTGTAGGACGGTGCTTCCACTGGCGGTGCTTTCACTGGCGATAAATAGGGCCGTGCTTCCACTGGCGTTGTGTAGGGCGGTGCTTCCACTGGCAGTGTGTAGGGCGGTGCTTCCACTGGCAGTGTGTAGGGCGAGTGCTTCCACTGGCAGGGGTGTAGGGGGGCGGTGCTTTCCCACTGGCAGTGTGGGGTCAGGGCGGTGCTTCCACTGGCAGTGTGTAGCTATGTACTGCTTCCACTGGCAGTGTGTGAGGGCGGTGCTTCCACTGGCGGTGTGTAGGGCGGTGCTTCCACTGGCAGTGTGTAGGGCGGTGCTTCCTCACTTTGGCGGTGTTGGCTGTAGGGCGGTTCTTCCACTGGCGGTGTGCGAGTGCGGCAGGTGGCGGTCTCCACTCAGCGGTGCTTCCACTGGCGGTGTGTAGGGCGGTGCTTCCACTAGCGATGCTTCCACTGGCAGTGTGTAGGGCGGTGCTTCCACTGGCAGTATGTAGGGTGGTGCTTCCACTGGCGGTGCTTCCACTGGCAGTGTGTAGGGCGGTGCTTCCACTGGCGGTGTATAGGGCGGTGCTTCCACTGGCGGTGCTTCGCTGGTATAGCAAGTGTTTCCACTGACAATTTGTAGAGCGTTGCTTAGTGTGTTTGTGTGTGTGTGTTAGTTATCATTTTGTCCTAGGCACATGTCAATTAGACACTAGCCCTGTTGTGTGTGTGTGTGTGTGTGTGTACTCACCTAATTGTACTCACCTAATTGTGGTTGCAGGGGTCGAGACTCAGCTCCTGGCCCCGCCTCTTCGCTGTCTGCTACTGGGTCTCTGCTCTCCCTGCTCCATGAGCTTTATCATACCTTGTCTTAAAACTATGTATGGTTCCTGCCTCCACTATATCTTTCTCTAGTCCATTCCACTTCCTGACTACTCTGTGGCTGAAGAAATGTTTCCTGACATCCCTTTGACTCATCTGAGTCTTCAGCTTCCAGTTGTGTCCCCTTGTTTCTGTGTTCCCTCTCTGAAACAACCTGTCACTATCTACCTTGTCAATTCCCCGCAGTATTTTGTATGTCGTTATCATGTCTCCTCTGACCCTTCTTTCCTCCAGTGTTGTTAGTCCTATTTCCCTCAACCTTTCTTCATAAGACAGACCCCTGAGTTGTGGAACTAACCTTGTCGCAAACCTTTGCACTTTCTCTAGTTTCCTTACGTGCTTGACCAGGTGTGGGTTCCAGACTGGTGCTGCATATTCTAGTATGGGCCTGACGTACACGGTATACAGTGTCTTGAACGATTCCTTGTTAAGGTAACGGAACGCTAATCTAAGGTTTGCCAGACGCCCATATGCTGCCGCAGTTATCTGGTTGATGTGTGCCTCCGGAGACGTGCTAGGCGTTATACTCACTCCAAGGTCTTTCTCCTTTGCCGAGGTTTGTAGCCTTTGTCCGCCTAGCTTGTACTCTGTCAGCGGTCTTCTTTGCCCTTCTCCGATCCTCATGACTTTGCATTTGGAGGGATTGAATTCGAGAAGCCAACTGCTAGACCAGATGTCGAGCTTGTCCAGGTCTGTTTGCAGCCCTGCCTGGTCCTCTTCCGATGTGATTCTCCTCATTATTTTCACATCATCCGCGAATAGAGACACTTCTGAGTCTATCCCATCCGTCATGTCATTTACATATACCAGGAATAACACTGGTCCTAGGACTGACCCCTGCGGTACACCACTCGTCACAGGCGCCCACTGTGATACCTCACCACGCACCATAACCCGTTGTTGCCTCCCTTTGAGGTATTCCCTGATCCATTCCAGTGCCCTTCCTGTTATACCTGCTTGTTCTTCCAACTTCTTTACTAATCTCATGTGAGGAACTGTGTCGAAGGCCTTCCTGCAGTCCAGGAAAATGCAATCAACCCACCCTTCTCTCTCCTGCCTTACCTCTGTTACTTTATCATAGAACTCTAGGAGGTTTGTTACACAGGATTTGCCTTCCCGGAATCCATGCTGTCTGGTGTTTATTATCCTGTTCCGCTCAAGGTGTTCCACCATTCTTTTCCTGATGATTTTCTCCAGGACTTTGCACACTATACATGTAAGTGACACCGGTCTATAGTTTAGTGTCTCTTTTCTGTCTCCTTTTTTAAAAATGGGTACTACATTGGCCTTCTTCCATACCTCAGGTAGCTGCCCAGTTTCAAGGGATGTGTTGAATATTGTGGTAAGTGGCACACTCAGTACCTCAGCTCCTTCCCGAAGAACCCACGGGGAGATATTGTCCGGACCCATCGCCTTTGAGGTATCGAGGTCACTGAGTAACTGCTTCACTTCCTCCTCAGTTGTGTGTATGCCCTCTAGCACTTGGTACATCCCTTGTTGGTGACTGACCATGTCCTGTCTACCCAGCTGCCTTCCTTCCTCCATTGTGAATACTTCCTTAAACCTCAAGTTGAGCTCCTCACATACCTCTTGATCATTACTTGTGAGTTCCCCATCTTCTCTCCTCAGCCTTATCACCTGGTCCTTGACTGTTGTCTTCCTTCTGATGTGACTGAACATCAGTTTCGGGTCGGACTTAACTTTCGATGCTATGTCGTTTTCGTACTGTTTCTGGGCCTCCCTCCGTACTTGTGCATACTCGTTTCTAGCTCTTCTACTAATCTCTTTGTTTACTTGGGTTCTTTGCCTTCTGTACCGTTTCCATTCTCTGATACTCTGATTCTTTGCCTCCCTGCACATTTGGGTAAACCAGGGGCTCTTTCTGGCCTTCCCATTTAAACATTTGCTTCTGGGTATAAACCGTTCCTCTGCCTCCTTGCACTTTGTGTGTGTGTGTGTGTGTGTGTGTGTGTGTGTGTGTGTGTGTGTGTGTGTGTCTGAGTGAGTGTGTAAGCGTATGTGAGTAAGTTCTCTCTTTCAACAAAAGATTCATACTAACCCAAAAAACAGTTCCAAATCAGACCGATTTTTTTCCCACCAACCAATTTCTTTAATTTTCCCCCATTATTATTATCGCCAACTCTCCATGTTAATGAGAGGTGGACACAGCCTTGAATAACACACCCAGTTAATCATCCGGACTTATTATATATCCTCAGCACGAGTAACTTACGCGCTGGCCTGGAGTTTTAAGACTCACCCGCCGCGAGTTCAATCCAACACCCGTACCGTAATTATTTGTGTTGTGTCAAGAAATCCTCTAAATTATGCCGGAGAGAAGTGCTTTTTATTGCCCACTTCTCCGTGTTTTGATGCTGGGGACGGGCTCTTGATCCACGGAATGCGAGCTATCTACCCACTTGGATCAAACCTCATTACTTCCCCTTACCCTATGGGGGTTTAGCCCTTCTCCATGAATATAATAATATTAATAATAATATAATAAGAAATAATATTAATATAATATAAAAATAAAATAAAAAATTAAATAATAATAATAATGATAATAATAATAATAATAATAATAATAATAATAATAATAATAATAATAATAATAATAATAATAATAATAATAATAATAATAATAATAATAATCTATGTTGTAGGATGGACAAGGACTGCAGTCGGCGAAATCCAATGGATTTTGAGGATGTTCTGGAGGAAGTCGGCTCTTTTGGTCGCTACCAGAAGACGATGATATTTTTCTTCCTTCTTCCTATGAGTTTCTTCAATGCATTCATGGTAAGTGTTTGTGAATGAACGCATTTCATTCATGTGGGTGAATGAAAACAGCGTAACTCGTCGCTCAGAATTCGACAGCGACTTAGACACTGATGGCAGAACAGGCTTTTATTACCTGGAGTATGCCTGAAGAGGGTTTCGGGGGTCAACGCCCCCGCGGCCCGGTCTGAGACCAGGCCTCGTGGTGGATCAGGGTCTGATCAACCAGGCTGTTGCTGCTGGCCGCACGTAAACCGATGTACGAAACCACAGTCCGGCTGATCAGGTACTGACTCCAGGTGCCTGTCCAGAGCTTTTTTGAAGACAGCAAGGGGTCTATTGGCACCAAGAACGCCCTCGTTTCGGCCCCGTTCGAACTTAGAGCGAAACGTTGTCCCAACAAAAAAGAAAATCTGCATTTTGTGTTACTTCGAGCACCCATCGTGATGGCTCCACACATGAAAGACATAAACCAGGGACGAAACGTGTCATATTAAACCACGCTTTATTAAAGCAAGTCTTAAAATGTACAAGAGGAAGTTGGTGGTTAGATGGCAGTGACAGAAGGAATAAATGATGCAATGACCTTCAGCGTTGGGGAGTTTTAAGCAGTAATATTGCAACCTTGCAGGGAGTTATAAATATCAGGCAGAGCTGCCAAGTATGCGCCAGGGTATCGTCAGTCCTGCACCACCTGAATGAATTGAAACTTAGAGTTAATTTATTAGTTTAGCTATATATATATATATATATATATATATATATATATATATATATATATATATATATATATATATATATATATATATAATTTATTTTGAAATGTATCGTGGGACGAAGAATAATAAAAACACCTATCACTCTGACAGATATTTTCACCTTAACAGATGAACCAGCTGTTGTTCCAGGTGGTGGTCCCAGACCACTGGTGTCACGTGCCAGGCCGGGAGACCACAGAACTGACCTGGGACCAGTGGCAAAACCTTACGATTCCCAGGTGTGTGTGGCCAACCACTCAGTCGAGTGAATTCTGTTGATTTATTCACTGGACTATTTAATGTCTGCTGCATATATGAATACTTAAAGACACTGATAAATAACTATGGTAGCTATTTTTTTATATTATTATTATTATTATTATTATTATTATTATTATTATTATTATTATTATTATTATTATTATTATAAATATTAATATTATTACTGTTATAAATATTATTGTAATTATTAGTACATATTGTTGTTCATCACAGGCGGAACAATTCCACGGGCTACTCCAGCTGTCTCATGTACCAGCTGGCACAGAGTGAAGGCACCTCTCCTAACATTTCTCATAGCACTCAAACACAAGGTAGATTTATATTTATTATTATTATTACTATTAATTACGAATGGTTCCAGGGAGTTCACTAGTCAGAGACAGTGCCAGTATCCTCTAATAGAGGACGGTGGATGAAGCCTTCACCACTTCGTGGTCTGAAGAAGTGTTCTATAGCTTCATCACAAACACTGAAGTGGAAATAGGAAGAAATATTTTATTCTATATTTCCGTGTTCATGTCTCTCAAAAACTGTTCAAATACTTTTCATTTAATTCTTATTTTTTTTTACACAAGGAATTTTACCTGTCATCTCTTTATATAGATCGAATTTGATTTCCTCCCATTCCCAAGTGTCTCTATAACCCCTAAACACATTAGCAAGTGTTTGCTTTCATTTAGCGTGCAGCAGTGGCTGGGACTTCGACTCGTCTCAGTTCGAGGCTACGGTAGCCACTACCAACGAGTGGTTCTGTGAGAGGGAGATCTTCTCACAACATGTGCTGGCTCTCAACATGGCTGGCAATGCTCTTGGGACACTCATTCTGCCTATGATCGGTGATAAATAGTGAGTTCTTTGCTTGAGGTCTCAGTTTCCAGAATATGTGGTGCGTGTGCCTTGGGGAAAAGTCTTTTGTGTGTGTGTGTGTCTACGTGTGTCGTGTGTGTGTGTGTGTGTATCGTGTGTGTATGTGTAGTGTATGTCAAGTTCCGTCTTCCTCGTGTACTGAGATACAAGCTGCTTTGCGTATGCCCTCTTATCCATTTTTCTCTAAAAGAGGTTTCTGCTAGTATTTTGTGTCAGGATCTAACAACCAGGAATTGCAGGCTGTTCCTGCTGGTACATGACTCTCGAAATCGAAATAACACAATTGCGAGTGGTGAGGTAACGCATGTCTTATAGCATAGTCAGCATTTTCGTTAGGTGGGTGTATTTATTTAGCTTTTATTGTACTAGATGGGCATGCAGCCGTTCAGAGAGCAGTCTTAATTATTATGATTATTGAAATTTTAGGCAACTCTGTAGAACAAAGTAATTATACAATATGTACCAGTTATTCCAGGTGGTTCTTCACTGTCAACGCTGAGTAAAGTTAAATAACCAAATGGCACAAGTGACTGAACAATACACATAACCGCACATATAAAAAGAGAGGAGCTTACGACGACTTGGACCATTTACAAAGTCACACTAACACACAGGACAGGAACAGTCAGTCAGTTAGTGTGATTTTGTAAATGGTCCAAGTCGGACCGAAACGTCGTCGTAAGCTCCTCTCTTTTTTATATGTGCGGGTTGTGTGTGTATTGTTCCAGTCACGTTATTGTGCCATTTTTGGTTATTTATAACTTTACTCCCAGCGTTGACAGGTGAAGAACCACCTGGAGATAACTTGGTACACATTATTGTATAATTACTTTGTGCTACCCAGTTACCTGTAATTTCAATAATCATAATAATTAAGGAAGACAGGGGAGGGCACAAGAAAGTGGTGGAGGGGTAATAATGGAGGTAGTAGTGGTAGTGGTAGTAGTAGTATTAGTGGAGTCAGTCATATTCTAGGCAAGGAGCACTGCAATGAAGCTGGCTG
Source organism: Cherax destructor (assembly GCA_009830355.1). Taxonomy (NCBI): domain Eukaryota; kingdom Metazoa; phylum Arthropoda; class Malacostraca; order Decapoda; family Parastacidae; genus Cherax; species Cherax destructor. The sequence continues at coordinate 171,621 of WNWK01003028.1, forward strand.
CCCGCATAGGGTATGGACAACAATACAGAGGGGGAAAAATTAAATTAAAATAAAATAAAGAAGGACAAAAAATATAAGGCAAAGGAAAAGAAAGAAAACACAGAGGAGAAAGGAGAAAGAGGAGAAGGGGAAAGAGATAGAAGGGGAAGTAATCAGGTTAAGTCACGGGTGTTCTGAAGTTTGGAGCATTTAACAATGTAATGGGAGAGGAAAGCATCTACAGAGACAAAGCCAGGGCTAAGATTCATACAGGGAAAGTTGTGTATAAGGGAGGATTCAACCAGACGGCGACTGTGAAAGTTAGACGTAGGGTAGACAGTTTTAGCAGAAGACCAGTCAATAGGATGACTGTGATCTCTGACATGACAGAAAAGAGCATTATTAGTGTCGGCAAGCCTAACACTATTTTTGTGCTCCCTAAGTCTGTCAGAAAGAGATCGGCCAGTTTCTCCAAAGTACTGAAGAGGACAAGAGGAGCAAGAGGGGAGGTATGAACTAGATTAGTGCGAAGAGTGTTAGTCTGGCGAAAGGTAAGTTTGATGTCTAAGGAACGGAGAGAGTTGTTGAGATTAAAGAGACCAGAGATGTAGGGAAGGCAGAGTACAGGAGAGTTCCCAGAAGTAGAGGGTTTAGGAGAGAAGAAAGTCCGTGTAGCGGCCTGTGTTGCTATGGTTGAAGATGCGTTTACTGTCATCGTTGAGCTGGACCAAGATCAATTATGTGTTAGAGGTGTTTAGAGATAGCTTCTGTAATTAAGGTATTATCTATTTTACTCCTCGGTAAATAACTTTTCATTTATAATTTAAAAGACTACTGAATAAAGCCAAAGGACTGCTTTATTACAAGCAGTCTTGTAAGAGTCTGTATATATATATGGCTCACTCATTCTCTTCTATCAATGTGACTTGTGACCGAAACGTCGTTATAAGCCTTTCTCCCTCCTATGTGTGGGTTATATGTGTATTTGTTTGTAAATGTGTATAAACTAATGCTGCAACGAGTGTTGATAGTGGTGTACTAAAACGGTGTTACAGTTGGTGTAACTATGCTGTGTAAATATGTATGAATAAATGCTCTAGCGAGTGGTGATAGTGACGCGGTGGTGGTGTAACTATGCTGTGTGTTGCAGCCTGGGGCGGAGGATGATCCTAAGAATAGCTCTGGGGATACACACAGTCTTCACTGTACTTCTAGTGTGGATCTCTAACGCCAGCCTCCATATGCTACTCAGGTTCCTTGCTGGTTTCGGCTACCTCACCTACAACCTCGTACCTTACGTCATTGGTAACTAAATAATAATAATAATAATAATAATAATAATAATAATAATAATAATAATAACAATAATAATAATAATAAAAATAATAATTAATAATAATAATAATAATAATTAACAATAATAATTAATAATAATAATAATAATAATAATAATAATTAACAATAATAATTAATAATAATAATAATAATAATAATAATAATTAACAATAATAATTAATAATAATAATAATAATTAACAATAATAATTAATAATAATAATAATAATAATAATAATAATAATAATAATAATAATAATAATAATAATAATAATAATGATTAGAAAATAATGAATATAATAATAAGAGTTTGCTTTAAGACATATTAGAGTGATGAAATTTGTTTGTACTAGAAATGTTTGTATTAAGTGTTGGTAACTTTTTTGTACCTGATATTAAAGTGTTGGAGAATATTTGCATTACGCTCACAACTGCTGAAACATGTTTATATTATATATAAAAAATGGACCAAATATTTACCATATAATACAGTGTTGGAGGGAGTATTTACGAAATATTAAGGAGTTGGAGAAGTATTTACCACAAATTATAGTGTTAGAGGGAGTAATTACCACAAATTATAGTGTTAGAGGGAGTAATTACCACAAATTACAGTGTAAGAAGGAGTATTTACCACAAATTACAGTGTAGGAAGGAGTATTTACCACATAATACTACAATGTTTGGAGGCTCTGATCCAACATGAGGCCTGGTCACAGACCGGGCCGCAGGGGCGTTGACCCCTGGAACTCCAGGTATACTCCAGGTAGTATTTTACCGCATAATATAGTGTATTGACCACATTTTCCAGTGTTGGAGGTGGTTGAGAGTAGTCGTCGCGCCCTGATCACAACGTTGTTCTACGGCGCCTGGACCACAGGGATGTGTTTTACAGCGCTGGTGGCGTTCCTTATTCCTCACTGGCAGTACCTAGCTCTCCTCTCCTGCCTGCCTCCCATCACTGTTTTACTCCTGCTGAGGTGAGTGAGCCTTGATATTGTGGTGAGTGGGCCTTGATATTGTGGAGAGTGGGACTTGATATTGTAGAGAGGGGGGCCTTGATATTGTAGAGAGGGGGCCTTGATATTGTGGTGAGTGGGCCTTGATATTGTAGAGAGGGGGCCTTGATATTGTGGTGAGTGGGCCTTGATATTGTGGTGAGTGGGCCTTGATATTGTGGTGAGTGGACCTTGATTTTGTGGTGAGTGGGCCTTGATTTTGTGGTGAGTGGGCCTTGATATTGTGGAGAGAGGGCCTTGATATTGTGGTGAGAGGGCCTTGATGTTGTGATGAGTAAGCCTTGATCTTGTGGTGAGTGGGCATTGATATTGTAAAGTTTCAAGCATTTATTGAACACACTGTAAAGCTTAAAGCATTTATTGGTAACACTGGAAAGCTTCAAGCATTTATTGGACACACTGGAAAGCTTCAAGCATTTATTGGATACACTATAAAGCTTCAAGCATTTATTGGATACACTGTAAAGCTTCAAGCATTTATTGAACACACTGTAAAGCTTCAAGCATTTATTGGACACACTGTAATGCTTCCAGCATTTATTGGACACACTGTAATGCTTCAAGCATGGGTTGGACAGGAACACTACGAAGCATCCAGCATTGCTTAAAAACACTTGTGAGAATTTGTTAATATCTCTCATGCGGGTCACTCATCTCTTATCATCTCATTTTTTCTACTCAGATTAGTTCCGGAGTCACCTCGCTGGTTGCTCTCTAAGGGACGCGTGGAGGAGTGTGTCGAAATCCTGATGCAGGTTCAGTACAACACCTCTGTTTTATTTTGAAAAAAAATATGTAATGAAAGTTATGTATCGTTTAAGGAATCATCCTCGTTTGTCATGATGTTTTGGTAGTATTAAAAAGTTTTCCTTGTAGACCGGTAAGCAAGCGGAAGGCCTCGGTCAGATGACCAAAAGCTCCAGTTGGGGTCATCACGTGACTATGACTAGCTTCAGGAAACACTTGTTCTGTTTCCTGACACACCTTACCTAACCTAACCTTATAGTAATTCAGTAAACATTTGTTTTAACTGCGTAATGGTGACTCGAACTCCCGGTCTAAAAAAAAAAAAAAAAAAAACATACCACGGGTGGGGTTCGAACCCGCGGTCAGAGAGTCTCTAAACTCCAGACTGAGTCAAGCTCGGGGTCTAAAATTGCCACTCTGTCAGGTTAGCCACGAGACTGGCTGGCAGTTCTAGGAAGTAAATTCGACACATGATCAATCAGATTAATTGTTATATTCTTTCATTACGAATTTTCAGTGCATAAACTAGCATGACCGATGACGGAAAACAACTATTTAAAACAGATGAAGAACGAGTATCTTAACATCACTGGTCTCCTCAGCTGGTAACTTGTGTAAACACACAGGGGACCATAAGTACGAACTGCGAGGAACGACATAGTTCGATCCCCAACTAAGATCCAACTCAGCAGATGAAAAGGATCTCGCTTGGAGATCGTAATATATAACTCTTTATATATGGGGTGTTTCCTATGTGTTTACTCAAACGTAATCATACATGAACTGAGAAAACCCACATGGGGACAGAAACAGTGTAGAAACTGGACATATCGATCTCACTACTGAAGATGATCTCACTCGGAGACCGAAATATACAGTCCCTTTTTACACTGTTTTTGTTAGCAGATGTCCATTATACTTTGATGTTTTATAGTCAATATACACATTTAGAAATTCTATATCGTGCGTTTTTTTATCGTTATTGTAATTAGCTTAATTCAGTATTCATACAGAATTTCGCATGGCCGTGAACATATTTTCTAAATTATTTAACAAAATGATAAAAACAGCGTATATCTCAATAAGTAAAAATCTTAGCCTGTAAAATTGAAACGTGTAAAACACTTTGATTTAGATTTTGATTTTTTTTTAATTTAACTATGCTGACTCTACAAAATGGAACGTTAAAAAATAAAATGATTGTGTGAATTGAACAGATAGCGATGACCAACGGGCGAAAGGAGGTTTCAAAGCAAGATCTTAGAGAGAGTCTAGAAGCCATGTCCCTGAAGGAAGAGGAACAACTGGGCATACATCACGTCTTACGCTACCCAAGACTCCGACTGAGGACCTTCCTGGTGCTGATCATAGCGTAGGTGTTCTCTCAAGAACTCCAGATTTTTTCTAGTCTTCATTTAAGTCCCTTACGCTCACATTATCAAAGACTTTCCAAGATTTCTTTTGTTTACCATTATCCGTCTCCCACCTAGGTAAGGGGAGATTTTCTATTTGTTTTTCAATGCCAATATTGTTTCGAAATTAATTATGAAAAGGTCATTAAATTGTATTATATCAGGGACTTACTTTATTGTTTTTTTTAAAACCATAAATATGTTAACGCAATAAACGAAACACATTCACCGTTATTTACTCAAACTGTCACGTAAGAAGTGTCCTGAAGTCACAATTAATCTCTGGTGTATTTCGAATCACAATGGAACCTAGACAATGTATCCACCTCAGATATTTCAACTAAATCCAACCATTAGGTTTGACTGAGCAGTTTTTTCTCCTCTAATTCTTGTTGACTTGCATCTTTCTCTTAGTCTCCGCACAATGTTATTCCTAAATAATAATCGACCTTGATGTTGCCTTTAACAACATCAAGGTCGATTATCATTTATAGGCCTTTGTTTCATGAATTAGACACTATATATATATATATATATATATATATATATATATATATATATATATATATATATATATATATATATTTTTAAATCCACAGATTTTGTGTATACATTACGTACGGTGTTATGCTGATGGGGATTAATGTGATGCCTAGCAACTACTTCTTGAGTCACTTCCTGTCATCAGCGTTTCAGTTTCCCAGCATCTTGACCAGCTGGGTCAGTCTCCAGTACCTGGGACGTCGCTGTACCTGCATCATCACTCTCATTCTCGCTGCTCTCTTCTGTATCACTGCCACTTTTTGCTTACACGGTGAGTCAAATTGAAGGGATTCAAGGAAACCGGTTAGCCGGACTCGAGTCATGGAGATGGGAAGTACAATGCCTGCACTTTAAAGGAGGGGTTTGGGATATTGGCAGTTTGGAGTGACTTCTAAACTGTCGTATCTGAGCGCCTCTGTAAAGGCAGTGATTATGTATGAATGATAATGAAAGTTTTTTTTATTTCTTTTTGGGTCACCCTGCCTCGGTTGGAAACGCTCATCTTGCCATATAAGACAAGCACAATTATTTAGTGGAATAATTTCGCAAAAATTATTCTGAACCTAACGAAAAAAATATATTGCATTGTGTTTGTTTATTATTAAATTATTGTAAACGTATCTAAAATATATTTAGTTGGATTATGCTAAATTAAATTGCGCTTGTTATAAAAAGGTTAGGTAAGTTTTCTAAGATTCTTTTGGTGCAAAATTATAATTTTTTAAATTAACATTAATGAAAAAAAATATATCTTTAAACGTATAAGATAAAATTTTGGAAAGGACTTAAATTTAAATGAGTTCTTGCTAATTGACCAGTTTTACCTATTAGGCACGACATATATACTATATATATTATTGTGACCACGAACAAGTGGTATTGATCAATAACAACACTGCGACTAGCCATGGGTTTTCGCTCACCATGAGGCAGGCCAAAGCATATATATATATATATATATATATATATATATATATATATATATATATATATATATATATATATATATATATATATATATATATATATATATATATTACAAAATAATCCACACTGTCACCAGAGCTTCTTCAGGAGCTCTTTAATGTTGCGGTGAATTGGCTAGGTATCAAAATTTCACACACAATTTTTAGGACATGGTTAGTAGTGGGTTATGGAGCAGAAGTTAATCCTAGGCTCAAGACTTTGACTTCATGTTTTTTCAATCATCCACTGGAGAAATTAATCTGCATCAAACGTTATTTTTCCTGGTTAATACTAAACACACCCTGCACCCTTGCCTTACCTGTCGCATTCACCACAACAGACGAGTGGCTGCTGGTGCTGGTGACAGGAGTCCTCAAGTTCTGTTGTGGCATGACGATGCAAGCGATGTTCGTCCTGGTGTCTGAGATCTTCCCTACCCCTGTCAGGAGCTCTGGACTTGGCCTTTACTCAGTATTCGGCTTGTGGCCCATGGGGCTCTCTCCGTATATCTTGCACGTGAGTGACCTGTTGCTATTTACTTACCTGTGTGTTATATGTTAATGCTTTCGGGGTAAATTGCAACCAAGAGGCAGAGGATGAACAAATATGGTCGAAGGGTTCATGATGCTGAACATCCCATTATTACAAGCAACGTAGAGCTTTACGTAGAGCTTTATTAAGTCATGAACGGAATGTTGTATATAATACAGATTTGCTGTAGAAAAAGAAACAGATCAGGACATTTATTATAGGAAACGTTTCGCCACAAGTGGCTTCTTCAGTTCTAATACAGAGATAACTAAGAAACGAGCTTATATAGCGGCAGGAATCAGGTGGAAAGCCGCGAGAGTGGTGGTATTAGTAGTGGTACTTCTGGGCACTGCTAGTTACCCAACGTGAATCAGTTTGAAATATCAAAGGTACAGCCTTTGCTGAGAGCTTCTAAAATTGTTACTCGAAAATGAGAATAGTAACTCAGGGTGCAGGCGACCAGGGATTAACGTAAGGCAACTTCTGCGCATTTGCACATTCATTTGTTATTGTTGCTGCATACTAAACCCTTAATAACTATTGTAGTGGAATTTAATTACGTTTATCATGTCAATCATTGAACAGTGTTCCTCAGTGGAACTCGGCCATTATTGATTTTTTTTTACGATAATTGTAACCTGTCTGCTCTATGGAATAGTCATTTCATGTGCAGATTGTTATTTTGGGGAATATTAGCAAAAATGATGCCTTTATTTTGGCCTGACTGCAGCTCATGCACTCAGCCAATCACAGCGATTGTAAAGAAATGCCAGTTCCAATTTTACCCATTAAGGAGAAAGTTAGATTTTTTTAAAGTTAGGTTACGCTGGATTGCGTTGGATTACGTAAGGTTACATTAGGTTATGTTGGGTTATACTAGGTTAATGTTGCGTTTAGATAGTTTTTTCCCCTCGTTTACACGATGTAAAGTATCTTCATGGCGGAGACAAGTTAATACTGGAAATATTATATTTTATATCCAAAATACGCCAGACACAAACTTTCAATAATAACGGTTTACCATACCTATAAAATTATTGAAGTTTTCCTTACCCATCTCTTTCATATCTGTATTATTGTCACAATGTAATTTTACTCTTCGATATTTCATATTAATAACTTTATTGTAGCGACAATTATTATATCATTACTAAGTATAGTTTTATCGAATTACATTTAATCGTAATTAACTTGACTAGTACAGCTTTCATATTAGTAAACCTGCTGCAGTGAGATGCCTGGATCTTGCATGTATCCCACATCCATGTATCCCACATGCATGTATCCCACATGCATGTATCCCACATGCATGTATCCCACTCTCTCGTATTCACTCAATAATGAAGCTAACGTAGAATTTCAACTTTACAGTCAGGCACCAGCTTCCAGTACCTGGTGTTGGTGGGACTCGTGTTGACCGCTCTCGTCTCCTGCCTATTCTTGCCGGAGACTCTGGGACTCTCTCTTCCTCAGAGCTTCGAGGAGGCTGAGGTACTTGGCGCTGGGAGGCCACTCATCGCCTGTATAAACCACTGGAACCTACATCAGTACACAGTCACCCCAGCCGATGACACCGAGCTCTACACATTGAAGATCAGTGACAAAGAGACTATGAATATTAGCTAGTACTAAAGGAAATTATCCTAGTAATGCTGAAAGGTAATAAAGCAAAGAAAACCTCTCATTGTGATTTATTACTGGAAATACTGTGATAGGCTGTACAACGGTATTCTGACATAACTATACACGACTTGCATACATCACCTTTGCTAAATAAATTTTGTGATATCTCGTGGCTATTTAGCCGGTGTGCTAATATAGACGTATTTAAAGATAGAAACACGCCAAAAGAAGTGAAAAAAAAACGTTTAAATAAAATTTTATTCTAAAATGAATTCAGAGTATAAAAGTACGACAGTGTATAATTATTGCCTCTAATATCAAAGCTCCAAGGCTATAATGACTAAGAATATATTTCGATCTTTCGGCTAATATGGATTGTGACAAAATTTGACGTGCAGGTAGACAGAACAATTCCGGGCAGAAAGGTAAATAAATGTGCCCTGGAGTACTTATGTAAACGATTACTCAAGAAGGTCGAGGTAAAAACTGTTAAGGGGTATGGGTCTGGGATATCAGCTAGGTATTCACTGACTGTTAAGGGGTATGGGTCTGGGATATCAGCTAGGTATTCACTGACTGTTAAGGGGTATGGGTCTGGGATATCAGCTAGGTATTCACTGACTGTTAAGGGGTATGGGTCTGGGATATCAGCTAGGTATTCACTGACTGTTAAGGGGTATGGGTCTGGGATATCAGCTAGGTATTCACTGACTGTTAAGGGGTATGGGTCTGGGATATCAGCTAGGTATTCACTGACTGTTCATCACCCCTTCCCCTCCTCGGTGAACAGTGAGGTAGCAATGTGTTTAGACAGACAGCTGCGCGTCAAAGCTGAACGTCAGTGGTATCTTAGCGGAAGATTCTGATTGATGTGGCTGTGTAAATGCCTATTCACAAATCTGAATACAGACATTGTGAAGCTGGGTTTACAGACGGGACTTCTGTCATAGGAGGTGTTGATTCACCGGGAATTCTCCTGGCCCGGGTCTTAACCAGATGGCGACCCGGCTCCGGCTTCCTGGCGTGGGAGTAGCAGAGGCCTATGTCTCCCATGGGAGGGGTACCCCTCAGCGGCGGGACCAACAAGCCCCAGGCCTAGCCACATTCCCCCACCAGCACGAGGCATGGAGGTAGATAGATGCTAGGCCTCTCTGGTCTGCCACCTTCCCTAACGGGAAGGACAGGCTTACGAGCTGCAGATGGTAGCAAGCTCCAGCCTTGGCACCTACCCTGCCCTAGAAGGGCTGGGCATGGTGATCGACCTTCTGTCATATGATTGTTCCCTCGTATTAGCAGTTGACATGAGTCAAAGGTTATTCCATCGTGTTAACTATGGAAGTTATTTTTGTAATAAACATTAATTGGATGATAACTGCTCCGGTAGTTCTATTTTGTTTACATATATTTTAATTAAAATTGTTAAATTGCATTTCCTTTCATCTCGTAGTTTTTTAAATTAGTTTTTTCTATATTTTTCCACTGTTTACTTAAATATAAGCTTTCTTTACCATAGAGCGAAACGTCGCCACCAAAGAGGTTTGTTCTCTGCACTTGTGTTCTTTCTTGAGTTCTCTTGTTGTTGTGTTAAGCATCGTCTCTGCTCTCTTCACCTTCATCTTCCTCTCCTCCTTCTTTCTCTTCACCTTCAGGACACGTGCAGTCTGCAGCGCCTCCTAACTTGTGTTGATCGCAAGTGTACGACAACTTTAATATTGAATCCTCTCATCATAGGATTAAGTCTCATTCAATAGTTTTCAGTCTGTCTTATCGTATTTACATCTTTCATCAACTCTCTAAATGCATTTAGTATTAATATTTTATGATCTCTGGATACGAGTATTTCTGTGATTTGAACTCTGTATACGAGTGTGTTCCAGTGATGTGTACCTTCTATACGAGTGTTCTTGTTAAACGAGTTCTCTGCTCGAGAATTTTCTTCTTATAAGAAATCTCTGTTTGGGTATCCAACTTAAACAAGGTCTGTATACGTTTGTTATATTTAAAATAATTCTGTATGCACGTGTTCTTATACGATCTTGCTATACGAGTGTTTTACTAATATTTAAACGAACTATGTAAAGAAGGTTATATTTTAGAACTTAAATATAAAGAAAATCAAATGATCTAAATACAAACAAAAATCAAATTTTATATATATATATATATATATATATATATATATATATATATATATATATATATATATATATATATATATATATATATATAACGCCTGCTGGCGTGGAGGGAGGGAGCCAGTTTGTGGTGCTCCATATATTTTGTGTAAACGAGGAATCTACATGTGTGGGAAGGGCCAGTTCAAGCAGACGTCATCGTGAGTATCCACTGAGATTACAGAGTCATGACAATCTTCTGCATCAGGCCGTTGCTTCTATATCAGTGAAAGTGCTGTGTGATTGTTGGGAGTTGAGTAGTTAGAGGATGCGGTGTTGAGGGACCCCTCCAGTGTAGGTGTGGGGAGGTTTGTTTACCCTCTGTTTGGCCGGGGTTGGGGGAGAGTGGCCGCCCAGTACTCGTCTTTTGATGATGAACAGAACACCACCTTGGTTAACAGTGAGAACACGGCGATCAGTGTGCCAAATGGCGAGGTTGTTTCTAAGTATATCAATTAGCAAAAGTTAGCAATGTGCATCTTAAGTGAACATATAGGGCCACTCCCTCACCCCCATTCCTGGTCTAGGCCTACTGACTTCCTGACCAAGAGTGTTGCGCTTTAGTGCCTCACGAATTACTCACACTCCTGCTCACAACTCTCCCACCCCCATCCCCCATGCATCCATGCTGTCCTTCACCGGTACCCCACAGCTGGCGCCCTCCCACCCACACCATGTCACAAGAAGTGCAGGGTTCCCAGGAATCTCCAGGACAGAGCCAACGCCTTGGAACCCGTCCCCGAGGCATCTGCCAGGTGTGCCATAGGGAATGTGCACTCAATCCCTCTACTGGCAACATCCGTGCACACAATGGATGTCTAGGCTCCAGGAGGGCTCCAAATGGGAACAGCCAACAGACCCTCCCAGCAGACAGAGCTGACAGCCACCCTGACTTCACCTCTACAGAGGACCTAAAAGCTGCAATCAAATTAACATCCACCAGGACGCTGACACACATCCCCAAAGCAGCTCGCCATGAAGCTGCCAGCAAATTCGCTGACCTCTTGAAGAAAGTCAACGATGCTCCTGCAAACAATGGATCCTGGCACAACCTTCTGCTTTTTGGCAATGCCTGTTTGGCTGTCCCACCAAGGAGGGACAAGTCACTAGCTACATCTGTTATCAGGGCAATAAATGCATTCCCTAGAGATGACAACCTTGTCCGTATCCCTCCAGGACGTCAAACACCCGCCAGGCAAATGTCAACAACAGGACACCAGACGCCTCAAAAATCAGGGCCCACATTAGCAGAAAAATAGAAGAGGGTAATACTATCGGAGCACTGAGGCTTATAACCAGTGAGGATACCATCGCTCCTAAGGATATCATTACAGCACAAGCCCTGAAGGACAAACATCCGCCCAGGGCTCCCAGTACAACATTGACCCC